>JAOVVH010000024.1:9015828-9028428 GCA_028566435.1 Scorpiodoras heckelii | reverse complement strand
ATAATATTTTTTGAGTTTGTTCATTTTTCTTATGTATGGAGACTTTGGGGACACCCTGTATTATTATTATTATTATTATTATTATTATTATATTATTATTATTATTATTATTATTATTAATTGTGACATGGTGTTGATCAAGATCTCCTATCGGCTCTCATTCGGATTGCACCGATTGTCCTTTTTTATCCCTGATCCTGATACTTGATGCGTTCTCAGAATAACCTACAAGCTCTCTACAAGCTTCTTGTGTTGCTAAATTATGCAAAACATCACAGACATGCTCATGGCGAGCCTTAAGACAATTTCTGTTCCATGTTTACGTGCCAGATCTGAAGCATGTCATTCAAAAACACATGCCTTCACTACAAAAACAATCCAGCTTCAGATCAGAAAGCATTTCAGACCCAGGCTCAGATACCCAGAAATCATATCAAATCAAGACATTGCTTAGTAAGCCTTATTTACACTGTATTGTTTCAGCTTTTAAGGTTATTACTTATCACACTGTGTGTAGTGATAAAACCTGAATTGTGTAACAGAAAGTGCGGTAACGTCTTCTCCGTGTCCGATTATATAATAGAGATCCTCTAACGATAGAGCTGCAGTTAAAGAAAATTGCTACGTTCTGCTTACATCATCAATGAGCGAGACCCGTGCATGACGTCATGTAAACCGAAACGTCATTCAGAGTTAGCTTGAGGTAATAACCGTATGCTTTTTTTTGTCTGTTTCTGTTTTTGACCGGTTCTCCAAGTTTTGCTCAATCCTATGCCATCCTCTTGTTGGTGTATTTTAGCCAAGCGTCATAGCAGAGTTCACACTCTGAGGTTTGACAAAAAAAATTCTCTCACGCTGCCAGATCTTGCTGCTTGTTGCTGGTTGTCTTTGGTTGCAGTGGCACTAAATAATCCACAGGCGAGCACATCACTTCATACATTCTGTAGAGCTGTAGAGAAAGAGTTCTTTGTGGTGCATTTAAAGGTGCAGTAGTCTAACTGTTCATTTCTGGCTTAGACAAATAACCTGGAAGATGTGTAGCACATGATGAGAAATCACAGGTTAAGCGTACCCTTGGCAAAAGTTTATTAAAAAATGTTTGGAGAACTGATCTCTGGTCCAGAATGCTGCTTCGTGTTTGGATGCACCTCCTGTCAATCATTTTATAGACACCATGTGAGTCAAGTAGGATCCTGGAGGCAGAGCTTGATGAACATACGCGGGAATCATGCAGATGATTAAAGACTAATCTTACCTAATGCACCTTTAACTAATGTACCTTTAACACCTGCTTTGTTATGATGCTAAGATTTGTTTGCCGTATTTTAGGACAATATCATGGTGATGGAGACACTTAATATCATATCTGTACATTTGATACATTCGTTATGGGTTTTATTTAGGGTTTAGAGTGCAGTTGAATTGGTTCAGATGATTAAAGCTTAAATCGAACTTTAGCATCAAGTAAATTGTCAATATATAAAATATTACATGCTTAGATTTTAACAGTATAATAGATCTTGGCAAGTTGGTGCACGGTTGTCTAATATGTTGGATTACAATTATGAAATGAATCCTAAGAGTTCCCTTTTGAACTTCTTTCACTCTCTTTTTTTTGATTGAGTAGTGTTACTAGATAAGACACTAGACACCCTGCTTTAGTACTCCTACCATAAAAACAGTTTCTGGTCAGCTATTAATGTTACTTCTGATTGGGGATGTCCCGATCCGATCTCAAAGATCGGAATCGTGCTGGTCAATGCAGTTTTTAAAAGAACGGAATCGGCTTTACTGAAGCCCGATCTTTTGTTTTACGTCAGAGGTAACGCAGGTGTCGTAAACAGAGAGCACAGTTTGTGGCAGGACTTGGTGGCTTTAGTGTCTGCTGTGTGGAAATACTTTAAGTTGGAAAGTAAAATAAGTCCAACAGTGAAGTGTAATGTCTGCAACGCGAGCGTTTCACGAGGCGGTAAGAGCAGAGCCGCGTTCAATACTACCAATTTAATATGGAACTTAAAAAATAAACACTCAGCCGAATACAGCGAGTTTATTCAGGCAACTCGGGCAAAGGCTGCACCTAAATAACATACGCTATCAGAAACTTTTAAAAGAAGAGAGAAATTTTCTCGAGACAGCGTCATGGCCAAAAAGATTACACTGGTCATTGAATTCATTACTTTGGATGACCAGCCTATCGCTGTGGTAGAAAGTACAGGTAATAAAGTAAAAGAAAAGAACATTAAGCAATAGCTTGGATCCAGGCAATTTTTTCCTAAAGCACTGCAGAGATATTCAGTTGTTAAATATATACATTGGATTAATTTTAATAACTGTAATGTACTTGAAGTGTGCACTGTGTGAACAGTATTATCTAGTTCTTATCTAGAAAATAGAAGTATCGGTTTGAGACTCGGTATCGGATCGGGAACAAAATTAATGACTCGGATCGGATCGGGAACAAAAAAATCTTGATCGGGACTTCTGAGCAAAGCAAGCCGAGCGGACGAACGGAGCGAAAAAGGAGCGCGTGTCGACCGTGTGATCCCGCGGCGGACAGATGGTGATCAGATGTGGCCAGAAAACATCTGCTTGTCTTTTGCATGAGTTTGTGTGCAGTTTGTGTCCTACCTACAGCACAACATAGTGTTTTTATTGTAATGGAAGAAAAGTCACAGAGCTCTGGACCCCGTGTGTACGAGACGGACGTGTATCACAAAGCAAAATGACGACTGTGAAAAATGAACCCGTCGGCACACTTTTCTGATACGTGTCTGGCTTTTATACCACTCACAAACTGGACGGCAATTGGACAGAGCCGAGTACGGTCAAAATTTGCTCTGATTTATTTTTACATTGGACAATATTGCAATTCATTTTCTTTCTGTTTCACACGTTAAATATTTAAAACAATTACATTTTTATATTTAGGCCCTTTTTACATATTAATTTTTACACATCTTTTTGTTCAGCAACACGTTTTTGCTGCATTATGTCATCAAACATGTCGTGTATCTTAACGATTTCAGGTGATATGATATTTGGATGTTATTGTTATCACCATGTTGAGAAATCAATGACACCACTGACGTTTATATTGAAGTGAAATCTTCTAATCGGCAAGTCTTTACTGTGTTTAGGAGATTTGATGAATCGGCAAATGTTGAGACAATAATGACAACACCCATGATATTACCAAAAAGTGTACTGTGATTGACCCAAAAGCATATTATCATATTGCATAGCTCTCGAGGAAAGATTAAGCATTAAGTACCAGCCTGAGCCGTTTTGTCACCTTTATTTCATACATTTCTTTCATTCAGTCCTCTGTGTATATAGTGCTTTTTTTCCTCTTACACCCTATTTCACAAAGGGCGCTTGTTTAATTGGAAGTTTCCCCCGTGCTGTTGAATAAGATCATAAGCGTGTCATTGTGTTGGGTCCATTCAGTGTGCAGGAGACACAGGCTGGATTGTATGGCCACCTGCCACTGTGTTGCACCACGACCAAATGGAGCTCTCAGCAGCATGTGATTGGAGGAGCACACACAATCATTTTGTGCTCTCGTTCCTCTGTCCTCTCTCTCTCTCTCTCTCTCTCTCCTTCTTTCTTTCTCCACACACACACATACACGCTCCTCAAGCAAGGCCTGTCGTATAAAACATAACAGTTTGCTTACAGTGAGTCAGTGCTCTCGCACTGTGTCTCCTGAATGTGTCGGCAGACCCGACTGCTTGGTAAGCGTTGCCTGCGTGGCGCTGTCCACAGTGATGTTTTCAGGTTTAACCTGCAGGTTATGTCTAGATGTGTGAAGCCTTTGTGTGTGAGGCGTGCTTTACCTCTCAGTGACCTTGTTTTCTCAGCAGCGTTGCTATAGGTGGTGCTTGTTGACGCTGGTTAAGGTGAAGACACCGTTCTGTTGGATAATATTTCCTAGATAATGATGTCTTGGGATTATTCGACCTTTAGCACCTTGTTAAAAGAAAAAAGAAATCCACCCTGAATGACGTGAGATCTTCCACTGAGTGAATCCTGAGTTGAATTTCACTTTGGTTAAGAGTTTCCTATGTTACCCACAATGCTGTTTGACTGCTCGCAGACTTGGGTGCCAGTCGGATTTACGGTGCGTTCCGTCTGACCCGGGAATTCTGGATTTCTGACTCCGGAAGTTGGTTGAACGTCACCGACCCCGACTTCAAAATCCAAGATGGCTGCTTTGCGCTTCAGCAGTAGCGATAAATGTAGTTATATACTGTTTATTAGAACTTGTGTCTTATATGTGTCTCATTAAATCAATCGTACACTAGTACTGTCTAACTTCTAGCTGTGGAAATGATGCTGCAGTGTTTGTATGGGTGGGACATCATTCCCAGCTCTGATTTCCGGAGTAAATGGGAAAGCGATGCAGTGGTGCTTTATTCCTTTAGTCTCCCAGCTCATCTGGACACTCTATTCAGACTAATCAGCTTTCCAAAGCTTCAGATTTCACACTCATGTGGCCAATCAGTGCCATCTTGCTTGTCCTCTCGTGGGTCTGGAATTGCGTCGTATTGCATTCTGGGACGTTGAGTCAAACGGCACTATTTCTGTATTTGACTTCTCAGTAATATGTTTCTGGATAATGTTGAGCAAGAAAAAAGCCTTCACTCTTGTTTTTCAGTGACAACATTTTTCTTCTATTAAGTCGTAATCGAAATTGTGCTAGTGATGTCAGCATGTGACGTTACAGCAAGGGACAACCGCCAGCTTCTCATTGAATAAATTAAATAGAGTACTGTACAAAAGTCTTAGACACCCTATAGTTTTTAGGTACAGCTTTTGCTATTAATGGGTCTTTTTAGTTCTATGTTACTGAGTCAGTACAAAAAGATGTTATGTTTCCAAACATTACTTTTCCAACAAAAAATTAAATGTTACACAAAAATGTTTGTATGTCAGTAATGAAAGCAGTGCATTACATAACAGACCACTTTTCAGACAAAAACATAATGCGGGCTGCTGGGTTTTGCATGCAAAAAAAAGAAGCAAGTGTGACAGTCAAAGTCTCAGGAAGAGCTGTGGTAGATTCTCCAAGACGCTCAGTAAAACTTAGCAGCTAATTACTGTACAGTACGATGCAGAAGTCTTAGACACATGCAAAGACTTGTTGTAAAGCAAAGATGCCTTCGAAAATATTGAAGATTTTTTTACATAAAAGAAAACACTATAACGTGTAGTAAACAGTAATAAACTAAAGGAAGTCAGTATTTGGTTTCCTTTTTCTTAGACATTGTTCCCAGGTGCAATGTGTGCAGTTTTATAAGGAAATAAGCTTTTAAGTGTTACTGAGTGTCTTGTAGAATCTGCCATAGAAAAAACATCAATAATAAAAGTTGTACCTAAAAACAATAGGGTGCCTTTTTCACATTTCATGAATACTTCAGTAGGATCATATGTGTCATGTGTTTCAGGGTGGAGTTTTCCTTTATCGAGGTCCTGTAGAGTGTAAGCACAAGTATCAGGTTATTGTTTTAACCCTCTGCAGGAGTTTGACATTTATAAATGATAAAAGGAAACATTAAGCCTATTAAAATACAGGACAGCATTTCTGTTATGGTATCCAAGTGGACACTTTAGGTAACAGTGTCTTCCAAGCAAGAGTTTATTAAATACTCCATAGATTTAAGAAAGGTCCCTGCATTCCTTGTACAAATGTCACACTTCTGTGCGGGCGTAGGATAACGGCTCACTTTAGTCGTTAGCACTGGGGTGAGACATGTTGAAATAATGTCTCGCTTCTTTGTGAATTGCAGAGAGAGGCAGTCAAACAGCGTAGGAGGCATCTATTAGTAATCATTCCCTACAGGCTAGAGGGCACGAAGACGTCTCGCGGGTCCTACAGAGAGAAGCCGTGTTTGAGCAGAACCAGCGTTGCGCACACTTCCTCACAGCTGTGCTTATTTTTCCTCTCCCAAAGTGACTCAGTGTATTCGAATGGTTCTCTCTCAACCCCCATCCCGATCCCATTGTGCTCCGCTTTAGCAAACAAAACAACGAAAGAAAGCCGGTTTCTTTTGTGCGGCTCCCCACCGTTAAACCGACCGCCAATCATTTCCTCACGACGTGCCATCTCGGCGGCTCGGCCCAGCCGAGCGCTCCTAGCCGCGGTTTCTCTCCGAGTCTTTTATTAGAGTAGTTTTACATGGAAGATTAGTGCTCGCTATGAGAACGCCGTACCCGCTGACTGTTCACTTGCCCCTCGCAGCTTTATTTCCATCAATCACGTTGTCTTCTGCCATCCTGGATGCCTGCCTCGTTTTTTTTTTCCAGACCAGGCAAGCCTTGAGGGAGACAGCGACAGAACAGAAGTAATCTGGTTAGTGTTTTTGGCATAGCGTTAATCCATCTTTTGAGCCGGAGTGTGTTCGGAGTTCACCCAAGAGGGCAATTTGGAGCGGCTGCTGCCAGAGCCTGCGTGCAGCACTCGCAGGCTGAGAGCAGTAAATAATGTGTTGCAAATGGAGCCGCTTTCCTATGAAGTGTCAGGCAACCTGTAGGGAAGATCCCGCGTGGAAGCCGGAGTTGATTTTGTCAATAATCAGGCTGGATTTCCACGGATTTGAATGCGGCTCCTTTGATCCGAGCTTTGATTAAGTTACTTGTTTTAGAGACTAAACAGCATGGTATGGGCCGCATACCACTTCAAAACCCAGTCCATTAAAGAGCGAAATGAGAAATTGGAGGCGGTATTTGGACGGTTTAAGATGGAGGATTTTCTCTTCATTTGCCAGTCAGTCAGCATTAGCTTTATGGTTTTTTGAAGGATGTCCACCTCCATCACCTTGCACAGGCTTAAAAACGGGTTTTAAATACTTCATTTAACTAAAACTTAGCTTTTTCTTTCTTTATTTTTAATGTAAACTTTGCTGACCTACTGATTTTCCAGGAGATGTGTCTAGTTGGAATGGCTAGCTCTTTCTTTTTCTGCTCCATTTCCCAACATTTAATGCTTTCCTTTAGTCACTTGTGAACGTCTTGTTTTTTCACAATGTTCATTGGAAATCTGTGTGTGTGTGTATGTGTGTGTATTCAGACCACATCAAGCGGAGTCTGCTCTCCTGCACTCGGGCGGCCGTGTTCCTTCAAAAGAACTCTTGATCGGGTATTCGGTTGCTGTGTACTCATTAAATTGAACAATCTGCCAACACTCCCTGACAGCACACACAACAAGCCTGTGCTCTGCTCTTCTTTGGAATCTGTTTTTTTTTTTTTTTCATGTGTTATGGGTGCCAAAAGCAGGGTAATTGGCCCGCTCGTCTGTCGTTTTAAGAGATTCAGCTGACACTCAGGGCAACCTGGCAGAAACGAGACAGGCCGGCTTTTTCCCACTCTGACACATGCAGGATCAGCGTAAGCAAAGCAGGCAGAGATCAATGCGCTTTCCTCGCGGAGCCCCATTTCCTTTCACTCCTCGGAACATGAGGTTTGTGTGAACAGGCTACATCCTGTGTCATCTTTAGTGTTGCTGAGGAGAAGCAGGCGCGTGCTGTGACGGCGCTCAGAACACAGGAGAACACGCCTGTTTGTCTCGGGCGGATTGAGTGGGGACGGGCTTGATGTGCTTACAGGTAAATTCCCATCGTCTCGCTCCGTCTCCGGATCAGACTTAAGAATTTCACATCGTGATAATTATGTGATCAGTTGTCATGGTCAAGGGTTAATTTAATTGTCGTCATTTGTACATGCCGCATCAAGGAAGCAGTAAGGCTCTGGTTACAGCCACTCTTTACAACCATGGTGAGCAGAAAAGCATCAAATGCCCCTTTTCCCACCAAATCATCTCTGGTTCTTCTAACAGGATCATTCGGGATTCTTGGTGCTATCTAGCAAACCAGCTTGTGTTTCTACCTGTTTTGCACAGAACCAGTGTAATCAAGGCTGCATCATCAACAGAGGGCACTGCAAAAGAAATGCACAACAGAAGTAAATAGTAGTAGCAAGATAGTGGATCATATTGATTACCTGCCTGGTTTTGGTCTGTTATTACAGATATTGGATTGTTCTTATCCAATAAACAACATGGACCAACTCTTAATGGAAAACAAATGGTATGTAAAATGTAGCGTCAACAAATTATTTGTAATGTATGTCTATAAAACGAAGCGTAGTTAAAAAACAAAAACAGATATATTTCCTTGGCAGATGATTTCTCACGTACTGGAAGACCAGCTATTTTATGGTTCCAAATGGGAACTATGATTTGGATATCCAAACCAGTTTATTTTTGGTTGAAATGCTCTGAATGGTTCAAAGTTAGGTGAGCAAACTGGTTCCATCTTGTTGGGAAAGGGGTATCAGAAAGCACACCATCTCGAACCAGCGACAGGAGACGACCACATGTGGTTCCACTCCTGTCAGCCAAGAACAGGGTGCTCTGTTCTCCAAAGTCTAGTGTAGGTGATTCTGTGCCTGTTATAGCCTCAGGGCTCAATGTGTTGTGCATTCTGAGATGCTTTTCAGCTCACCATGGTTGTAAAGAGTGCTTGTTTGTATTAACATAAAGTTTCTGTCAACTTGAACCAGTCTGGCTATTCTCTTCTGACGTCTCTCATTACCTCATTACAGTACTGTCATGGACTTTGCTTGTTTTCTGCACCATTCCACTAGTGTGGATTAAAATGCCAGCAATTCTGAAATACGGCACAGACAACCTTACCATCGTCAGAGTCACTGAGATCACATTTATCCCCATTCTGATGTTTAATGTGGACATTAACTGAAGCTGTTGACCTGTATCTGCATGATTGTAAGCATTGCACTGCTATCACATTAATGTCCGATTGGATAATTGCATGAATAAGCAGGTGTACAGGGGCTCCTGTTAAAGTGGACGGTAAATGTATAAATCTATTAGGATCTCATTTGCGTATTTTTTTTAATTCGCTTACTTTAAAGATTAAATTGAAAACATCATCTCATATCACACACATAAACAGTCTGCTATGGCCTTAATCACTACATGATGTGCGGTTTAAACTCCTGGCTGCTTCATATGAACCCAAATCAGGCATAACCTTATGACCACCTCTTTTTCTCTGCACTCATTGTCTATTTTATCAGTTCCACTTACCATATAGCTCCACTTTGTAGTGCTACAATGACAGACTGTAGTCTATCTGTTTCTCTACATACTTTGTTAGACCCCGTTATTCTGTTCTCTGATGGTCAGGACCCCCACAGGACCAGCACAGATCAGGTACTGTTTGGGTGGTGGATCATTCTCAGTACTGCAGTGACACTGACGTGGTGATGGTGTGTGTACTGGTGTGAGAAGGTACGAATTCTTGTACAGGAGCTCTAATCCCCAAATCATCAAGTACATGCATTCGGTTGAACAAGAAAGATTTTCTCTCACGCTTTCTGTTAGTTCAGGTGCTTTAAAACAGCAAGCAAACATTGTTTTATATGGTTCCTCTTTACCTTCTGTTGCTGTCGCATGTCATTCCTACACCTTTGTACCGGAAAGCTGAGCTCCAGTTTAGTTATAAAAATCTGAAACACGTTTCATGCAAGTTGTCTGTCAACAAGGTAAAAACATTTAATAGTTTCACTAGTTCTATCTATCTATCTATCTATCTATCTATCTATCTATCTATCTATCTATCTATCTATCTATCTATTACATTTCATTGAGTTACTTTAGATGTACTCAGCAGCGTCAGGGTGTATGATGAAAACACACAGGATTGTAAGTTTATGTGGAGAACAAACCAGTGAGAAAGAAAAAGAAAAATGTGGGCCTGTAAATACTCAGTATTGTCTTAATAAATGTTGAAATCGTGTTTGTTTGTTTTTTTTAAGTATTGCCATGTTTGCTAACCAAATACTGGCTCATGCGATCTTGTGCTCTAGTCTGTGTTTTGATGTAAAAGCGCTACCTAATGCAAAATTTACTCCAGCTGAAAAGAAAAAATGAGAGGATACATTATTTTCTTTTGTTCATCATCCTTTTGATGTCTCAAAGCCAAACTACGCAACGCTGATGGTCTTATGAAAGATTAACAAGTGGAGCTTTTTAAGTACACGCGTACAAGATGGAGTACTCGCAGCCGGCTACGATAACACGAATTTCCAATGTCAAACGATTGATTTTTAGTGTCTTAGAAGTACAGTAATGGGTGTTAAAGCAACAAACAGCCCTGCCCTTGTATTACTTGTGTTACGACCGGCCACTTTATTAGGTACTTCTGCATGTGGAGATTGTCTTCTGTTTTTCACTGTAGCTTCAGATCCCTGTTCCTGGATGACACCTGATGAAACCTTAAGATTTGGTGCGTAGTGCATTCTGAGATGCTTTTCGGCTCACCGCGGTTGTAAAGAGTAGTTATTTGAGTTACCACTGATTCCTTTTAGCTCAATTGAGTCTGGAGATTTTCCTCTGATCTCTCTGATCAACACTGCATTTTTCTAACCATCGAACTAGCACTCGGGAGATTTTTTTTTCTTTTCTTTGTACACTCTGGAGTCTGTGTGGAAATCTCAGGTGATCAACAGGAGATCTCAGTTTCCCCTGTTCTGATGTTTGATGTGAACATTAGCTGAAGTGCTTGAGCTGTATCTGCATGATTTCTTTCCCTTTTTTTTTTTTTTTGGCACTGCTGAAATGTGATTGGCTGGCTGGATAATTGCACCAATAACCAGGGGTACAAGTGTTCCTATTAAAGTGTCCGGTGAGTGTATAATCAGACCGCTGATCCTAGTGTTAAATCAGGCATATGCTTGATTGCTGGCTTCACCACTAGTGTAGTGTAGGATTAACTGTTAGAAAAATCATGATGCACACCTGAATAAAATCCCTCCATTAACTGAATAGATGTGATTGCTTTCCGAACGAGACCCACAATTCCAAGCGTTTCAGCGTTACCACAGCACACAGGTCAGATTCCATTAAACCCGCTATTTACACCACAGTAAATGTCAAAGACACTCAGGCGTCAACGTTACGTGACATTTTATCGAGTGATTCTGAATCCCTGCCTTACAGCCCGAGGCCTGATGTTCTATCGTGGTAGTACCCCAGTGAGAACCATGTCACGGTTAAGGCTGACAGTCGAACTCCATCCTAGAAGCGAAGAATCAAACGGGCCCGTGCGAATTACGAGGCCCGCTCGCAGATTACTCCAAGATGTCGTCCCAGATCAGACGGAGCTGCGCTTTGAGGGAGTCATTTTGCCGAATCAGATGAGGGGAGTGTTTGTAATTTAAAAGCAAAACCAAAGCAGATGTCAGAGAATGAAAGTAGCGCAGGATTGCTGTGGACTGCTATGAAAAGAAAAAAAAAAAGCCATGAACAAGCTGGTGTTTTTCTTTTAAGAGCAACGCAGCCGTTTGTCTGGCGGCCTGTTGTCAGTAAAGCAAGTGGAAAATGAGATGCCATCTTGTGGGAAAATGGAGCCATATTGGTCCGTCCCTGCCGACTGGAGTGTGGGGCCGAGTGTTACACTGCTGATTAGCTAAGAGATTTCCTGCTGTAATGACACTGCGTGATGCTAGCTTTGTGCTACACACACACACACACACACACACACTCAGAGTCTTTTATTGCCTGGGCTGTGAGCTTTCTTCTGATAATATCCTTTTCCAGAGCTCAGACGTATGCAAGGGGGAGATGCTCAGATGCACACACACATATACACACACACACACACACACACACACACACACACACACACACACACACACACACACAGCTACCTGTCTGGTTTGTCTGTTTGCAAGTGAATTAATGTGAGGAATGAAAGAGAGGTGGAGAGATGAAGCTATATTAGTGAAGACAGTACAGTTTTCTCTGATGCAGCAGCTATGATGGAACAGGTCGTGAGCAGAGAGCAGGGGATTTTTTTATTGGGTCTGAATCATGCCTTCCACTGCCACACCCTGTAAACATTTAAACAAGCATTTTATTCAAGATAAACATTTATCCGATGGTTAAAGTGCCTCTGAAAACAAAATGGGTGTTTCAGAACCTGTTGTGCCTGTCCTTTAGTGTTGTGGAGTATATCCAGTTTCTTTGATCACATATCTCGTTCTTGTCTTATGTTCGTTCCGTTAAATGCTGTCTAGTAGTGTCGTAGTGCTCGAGTCCGGTCTTGGTCTCGAGACCACCTTTTTGTTTACTCAGCCTCATCTCGGAATTAAAAACATCGAGATCCTCCAGCCAGGGCCTCCTTTTAGTTCCAAGAACAAAGAGAAACGAAAGGGTGATTGTGCTTTTGTGGTTTGTGCTCCTAATTTATGGAATAGTCTGCCCTTGGATACACGACTCACTGGGTCCAAGGAGAGCTGTTCAAAACCAAAACTTAATACACATCTGTATGCACAAGCCTTTGTAGATGCTCACGTCTAGTTTTTCTTTTATTCTTGAGCCTGCGATTTTAACTTGTATTTTGTTTTATTTGCATTTGAATTAGTGCTTTCAAATTAACGCATTAACGGATTAATTGCGATTAAAAAAATTAACAGCACTAAAATAAATTAACGCAGATTAAAAATTAGTTAAATTACGCAAACCAGCGGCGCCGTCAGTGAACACGTAATTGACCGTTACGTTACTCGTTTTAGGCT
>JAOVVH010000024.1:8955256-8968491 GCA_028566435.1 Scorpiodoras heckelii | reverse complement strand
AAGATGTTTCTACATAAAAGAAAACACTATAAAGTGCAGTAAACAGTAATAAACTAAAGGAAGTCAGTATTTGGTTTCCTTTTTCTTAAACAGTGTTACCAGGTACAACGTGTGCAGATTTATAAGGAAATTAGCTTTTAAGTTTTTTGTCTGAAAAGTGGTCTGTTATTTAATGTGTTGCTTTTGTTACACACATACAGACATTTTTGTGTAGCATATAATTTTTTGTTGGAAAAGTAATGTTTGGTAATATAAAATCTTTTTGTACTGGCTCAGTACCTGAAAACAATAGGGTGACTAAGACTTTTGCACAGTATTGTACAGTACGTACCCTGTATATATGTATAGCACTTTCAAGACATATTTACTACTTCGGCAGCACTGAAAGCCGAAGTATCATCATAAACTCTTAGCTGATGTTAGCTGAACTCCTTGGTAGGACTGTGACTTAGCTATCTAGTGTTAGCTAGCTACACAGGTTTAATAAAGCAGGATAAATTAGGCATCTTAACAAGCCGGCTTCACTGTCATAATATTTAGCTGCTTACCTGAGATCTAATTCAGTACAATGCAGAAAAACACTTCCTCCTGTAAGGGTTTGGCTGATGTCAGAGTGACGCAGCTCACTCAAGGGTCTCTAAATCGCGTGTGAACATTTTAATTTGGGATTAGCAAATGCTAGCGGTATGGGTGGTACGTACACCGGATGTATGTACATTTAAGATGAATGTGTTTCTCCATTAACAGAGCTGAATATCTTGATGATGACGTGCATTTTGGTTGTGACGATTGTGAGCTGTGGAAGGGGTTTCAGCATGATTACCATGCCACAGACACAGAAAGGAGGAGGGGTAGGCATGGGGCAGGCTAAGCAACTTCAGTTGCTTAAGAGCAAAATAAATAAAAAAATAAATCAGTGTTTTAATACAGCGATCTAATCCGCTGAGTTAATAACCTTTATCTCTGGTAATTGCAGGGGTCTAAAAGCTCTAATGCTGCGGAACAAATGTGTCTCATGGCCCACAGAGAGTTCACTCCGTGTGTGTGTGTGTGTGTGTGTGTGGACAGAGTGTGTGGGAGAGAGAGAGAGAGCGGCCTTTATTTATAAAACAAGCACTTATGAAATCAGAGCAGGCTGTGTGTTTAGACATGTACTTGGTATATAATACGCTTGTCAAACAGTGTGTTGGTGTTTTTGTAGATACTGATGTTAATGTCCACGGAACGCCGGCGTGTTCAGTGACATGAACGTCGAAGCCCACGTACAGCGTGGAACAGAGTAGGCCGTCTAATGCAGAAACGTAAGGGATTAGTAGCGTGTGTGTGTGAGCGAGAGAGTCGCAGTAAATCAGTGCATCGCAGTCGCTTTGTGTTTTCATCACGAGGCAGCCGGAGCAGCTCTGAAGCTCTGTGGATGCTAACCGTGAAAATGTCAATGTTATTGAACAGCCGCTGTGAGGCAAAGTCCTGATGTTTTTATTTCCAAGCACCCTGACTCGAGAAGTAGATGTTAGAGGGAGGTGTGTGTGTGTGTGTGTTAGAGTAGAGGAGGAGGGTAAGAAATGAAGAGTGTGTGTGTGTGTGTGTGTGTGTGTTTGACTGGGGGGGGGGTCGGGCATGTTGATGTCTCTAGGGCCTTGATGCTTAGATTAATTTTTGCAGTATAAGTGGTTTCGCTAAATGTCATCGATTCAAGTGGCTGGCTGAAAGGTGCTGTCACTTACGACGGTACGACTTTTTTCTTCCTTTCTTTCTTTTTTTTTTTCCTCCTCCAGCACGGTGAAAATGAATGCTTTGTTAAACAAACCATCAGCGCGATTCCCCTGTGTCATCCCTTCATTTATTTGTTTTGTTTCGCTGTCTGATAGTACAGGCTGCTATGGCTGTGTGGCATTTTCTCATTTATTACATTCATTCACGTATTTGTTTCTTTTTTTGTCTCATGCGCTTGTCCTCGTTTGCCTTTCATTTCATCGGGAAGGGCTGGGCAACGCGATCCTGCGATGTGGGTTATAATCTGTGATCAAATGACATCATGGCAAGCTTTTGTGAAGTCATTGTGGGTATAGTTGGGATTTAAAGTTATAAAAATACCCAAGATACTGAAGTACCAGAAAAACTGGTATACCAGTTAATCATTGGTAGGTCCCCCACGGGATCTTGGCGAGAACGTTGCACAGTCCTCACGCTGATGTTTGTCGAGGCCCCGGCAGTGAATTCTGATGTTACTTGAGCCAGTGTTTCATGCCTATCACGTGAAACGATTCTTGTCAGCCGATTGTTGCCACCCAGAGTCTTTTTGCGGCCACGCTGCTGTCGTGAGTTTAAGGTTTTGCCTGAATTCTTGTAGTCACGTTAAACACGCTTGAAATGGTCGTAGGTGAAAATCCAAACTTCGCTTCTACCTTGGAAATGCTATGACCCGCCTCACGAGCTCCAACTATTAAACCGTGTTGTGTGTCCCTTTATATACGCACTGGTGGACGCGACCTGTGACATGCATAGGTGGCATTGCTATGTATTTTGAATAGGCTTCAGTAAGTACCAGTTTTTCTGGTCCTTCAGTATATAATCATTGATGTTATGAAGCTTTCTTATTTCGAATTGATGGAAGGAGTCTCTGGATTTCAAGGCTGATGACGGAGTCACTGTTTATAGCTGCTGTAGTGTAAATGATAACAAGAACTAGCTTGTTTTTCAGATGGTCTGTAACCATAAATGGTTAAAAAGCATATTTATGAATAAATCTATCATTCTAATCATGGGCATATTGTTGCCATATAAGATGACTAAAAAACTAACTAAGCGTAAGTTTGCACTACCCTGTTGTGGCTTATTTTTCCATTTCATTTCTTACACAAAGCTGCCTCCCCCATGGCTTGGAGTCTTGGGACCATCCTGATGCTTTTGCATGAAAATGTATTCAAGCATAATCCTAGCATCATAGCGACATACCCATGTCCTCTTTCATCATCTACCTCCTCTTTTGTCTGCCCTCACAGTGGGAGTGCTCTTCTCTGCCTCCCTCCGTCTTCCTCCTTTCTTTTGCTATGATCTCAGCTCGACCAGCCTCATTCATTTACCGGCATCTCTGTTCCTCCAAAACGCTGCTTTCCAGTCTCACGCCCCGCGTTCGCCGCCATCCTCCTCCGCCAATTCGGGAGGTTCTGCGCCCGGGACGTGATTGTTTTTGAGGCGACCTCTCTTTGTTAGCCGGTTTAAAAAGTGTCGAGCTGAATCACGAGATGCAAATGACGGCAATAAATCCGGTAATGATATCGAGACGACGCCTCTCAAAGTGCTGGAGCGGGTTGCTTAATGAGTTCGGTAATTGGCTTTCTGCCGTGCGTCTCTCGATCGCTTGTTCTTTATTTTCTCTTACATGCTTGCAGATATTGTGACTGTGGCCCAGTTCCCTTTTAGTATACACACCCATGCATTTTCATACCATGATAATTGCCTTTACAAGAGGATAATTAAGTGTTTGTTTAAAGAAAAAAAGCTACCTACTGAGTCGTACGTGCTGTACTGCACATAAAGGTCGTCTCATGTGGGATAAAAATGCCTCTATATGTTTTTCCAATATGAAACAGCAACCTGACCCACCTTACAGTGAGCAAAGCAAGCAAGATGTTTAGGTCTATTATAGTTATCTCTTGTTGGTGTGTAGCAACTGCTAATGTTCTCACCTATGATGTACAGTATATGTGACGTGTTCAGCATGTTTGTTTGTCCTTTAAACACTGATGAGAAATTGTAGTAGATATACAGAATATATAGCTATTGTAGCTGACTAGCTGAACACAAATAATGCAGCAGTCAGTGTGAACATGGGTGGATTTATAGTAATAAGCTAGAAAACTGTACTACCTACGTACGCTTTTTATACTTTTTTTTTGTAATGTCTCTGTACACATTTCATGGCAAGATGAAATCATGGTTATAGATTTTACTGCCAGGTCTGTACGTTAAACAGCGAATGAAAACATGACAACAGAAATGGAAAGTTGGAACATTTTGAGCTAATTTAATGACTTTAATACATCATAATTCATTTGCAAGGATATTAGAAACTCTCCGTTTAAACGTTACTGCTGAAATCTCTATTCTGGACGATGTACATACGGAGAAAACAAATCCACGGCTATCATTTAGTCACTCGCTAATATAAACATGGGTTCACTAGCAAGTTACTTTTGTTTGTTTTTGTCTAATTGGAGCTACGCGAATGATTCGGCGACCTGTGAAAACAGAAAATTGTTCGTCCGGAGATTTCGAAATGTGACCGACAACTCGTGCTGTGTTTGTCGTGCCGTGTAAGTGGTAATGCGCTAGTTGTAAAAACGTCGTTTCCCATCTCGGCACAGGCAGTGTGATCGCTAAACGTGCTTGAGCGCGGTACCCGGACACGACGTCAGTTATGCGGCTTTCCCGTGATTTAACAAACGTGAATTGTAGTCAGCGAGTAAAGTAGGAAATTCTGCAAAAAAAATTTTATACGTTCCGCTGAAAATTGCTGCATTGCTTAGTTGATATGAAATGAATTGTGTTTCGGCCCGCACAAAACAACTCCAGAAAAGCAACAAAGTTCCTGTATAGCCAAATCCACTGTGCTGTATAAGTGTGCCTTTCTCCAACACATAAAAGAGGGGCATAGTGATGATGTAAGCGTGCTCGGGCCTGGAACGCTAAGCTCAGTGTGAGTGCAAGCCTGCGGTGGAGTTGGATGGGGGGCGTCATGCTCAGGCGTTGTAGTGCGAGTACACCCTAATTGCACTTTTATAGTTACAGGCCTGAGTGCACTTCAAACCTTCATTCAACATTCTGGACTGAAATTGCAGCGCAGCAACAATAGCGACTAGTGTCAGCGACAAGCTAGCTAGCTAGCTTTAGTGATGTCGTTATTGAATCAAATGTTGTTATTTGGTGGCCTTCTCAAAAGGGTAATCAGCTTGGTCAGTGCTGTAGATTTAACCACGTCCTGTGTCTGTATCTTAACTGATCGATAGCCAATTCTACAGTAAGCTGCGATCATTAGCAGGGACGGGGTTCTTTACACTGTCCACAATGAGCACGGCTGTGTTGATTTGTCATCAGTAATCGAACGGAGAAGGAACTGTGGCTGTTGAGCAGATTACCCCAAGTTGACGAGTTGAAATTTTAAGTCGAGGGGGTGTTTTTGGTAGTTTTTACATGTTGTATTATTCGAATGCAGCATTACCCTTCGACATTGCTCTCTTCACTGAAATCTCGTCTAGCCGTATGACAGAGTTGCCTTTGTAAGACACTATAGGAGCCGCCTTCATATCAGGATAGCTATTATCACTGACTGCGCTGACGCCTTCTCTTATATGGACGTTACACCGGCGATGAGTTGTAATTATCATTCTATCACCCTAATGCGCATTTCTCACATAATAGTGACGACTCCTAGCTGTTGCATCACTGCAGAGAATGAAAAGGTTGCCATCATTTTTCAATTTAGAGTGTCTGCTATGTAGGTGATTACATAAAGGACTCGGTTACAGCAGCTTTTTTTCTTCTTCTTCTTCTTTTTTTTTTTTTTTACAAGCAAGCGGAAGGACAATTTCACTGGAATTGGCCGTGATCATCCGTTTCGTGCTACGGACGTTTGGCGAAATGATGGTCGTTCATCATGGCTAGAGCTCGTTCTAGACACCGGCATGAATACTTAGAATACTTCCTGATTATAAAGTCTTCCATGTAAAAGAGGCAGCATGATGCGCTTTGAGTCTTGAGGATGGATTACATGGTTAGGTTTAGTTATTTTTTCCCCTCCGCCGTTTATTTTTTGCCAAGCTAGCCACTTGATTCAGGGGCAGAGCTAACTCGAGTTGTCAGCCCGTAGTATGGGCGGATACCGGGAACCGGGTGAATGCAGACAATAGAAAGAAATTTTGATTAAGTGAAGAAATAGCACTTAATCATTTTTAATGCTCAAGACCAACAATGTACACGTGTTACTGATGTCATTGCTTGACTGAAAGATTAGTTGGATTGTTTTATATCATGATGTCCTTCTAGGGTGCAAACACACACCAAGATCAATCAGTTAGTGACACAAAATGCAAACATACCTGTAACAGCACATACCTGTGATACAGTAAGTTACCGGTGGTAACTCGAAAACCCCCAAAAAATAGAAACTATCAGTCACGGATGGTTTATTGCATGTAGTGAATGAAGTCAGTTTTGAACAGTTTATAGATGTCGATAGTTGTCTCCAGAATGTACAAAGCATATAACCTTTAACCTCCTTCTCCTGGATGTCTATATGTCTTATAGCCTATTAAAATCATTCATAACGACCAGTAAATGATCTGCATTCTTTATCTCGGGCTCACAGGCACTAGTTCACATTATTGCCAAATGCTAAGTGCCAAACGCCAAGTCAGAGTAAATTCACAAGCAAATAACGTTTCCTGTAATATCCTAGTTTGCATTTTGAGCGCGTTACACCTGTACTTGAGCAGCTTCACTGGTTGCCCATCAATAGATGTATTCAGTTATTCGAAATTCTGATACTCACCTTTAAAAGTCTCCATTAAACGCTACACTCCCTTACATAGATTAAAGTCAGAGGATGCTGGTCTACTGGTTGTCCCCAGGTTCACTCTGTCTACCATGGGTGGTAGATCCATTAGTGTTGCCGCCTTTCTGCTCTAGAACCCCCCCCATACACACACACACACATTTCTTTATCTCTCTTTCATAATTCAAGTTCAAAATTCTCTTAGAAACCCATCTGTTGTCTCAACACTTTCACTCGTTTCCTTTTTCTATTTCCGTTTGATCGTAATGCGACCTTGGGTATTGTGAAATTTTGAAACCGGGAAACTTGCTGTTATTATTTCTGAAGGTGCAGCTGTACACACGGTGACGGACAGGCTGAAACTGATTAGAGATACACCGATACCAGGCACGGCTCCACACAATCCCGACGCCGTAATTTGTATTGAATTTTGCGTGACTCTGTGAACTGGAATGTTTTATTAATAGCTGAAAGAGTAGTCCCGCCTCAGGCCATTCCCTGTATCTCTGAAACGCCACTTCTGCATGCAGGCTGTGCTCGCACAGCTGTCCATTGAGTAAAACAAAGTCGGCTTTTGTGTCTCTGCTCGATATCTGCGGATGAAGTGAACCCGAGGTTCGGCGTCCGGAATCGATAGCGGCTGTGAAAAAAAAAACATGCATGCTGGAGTTGTTTGTTTTTTTTTTATACTCATACCTACATGCACACAGAGAAACAAATGCCGAAAGATGCTCGAAGGATGTCGGTTTTGAAGTAGGCCGTGTGTGGCAATCTCTCACGCTGCTGCCGCTGCTGCTGCTGCTGTCGCTCGGTTTGTTTTCTCCCTTCGCTGGAATGTACCTGCAGCCCCAGAAAACAATAACGGCTCTGTCTCTCCCGCTGAGCGCCGTCTACAAGGCGCTCTCCAAACAGATTGAAACTTTCCTCCCCTTTGTTTTCATTGCGCATAATTCTCCAAAACTCTGACACATCTCGCTATGAGCTCCCTGCGCCTCAGTGTCCCTCACCGCTCCTCACGACGCAGAAACCTTACAGGAAATCGTCGGCGGTGGCCCTGATCGGCATGATAATGGCAGCGCAGTTGGTTACTGCAGCCTAAGACATAAGTGCTATTCAGAGGAAGAACACTCCTGAGGCCACTTAATTGCCCAACGGTGGCCGTAATGTTTTGGCTTAAGCGCTCGGGCTTAACATCGCTCAGCCCATGTGGCCACCTCAAAGGTGTCGGTCGCCTCCGTTTTCTTTAACCACCAGCACACTGATTTTCTGGAAGCGGTTCAGCAAGCTATTAATTGCTTTAATCAATTCCAGTCACTTAAAAAAAAAAAAAAGCACAGATGAGAATACAGTGTAATACTTGTGTGTGGTTTGTGATTCAGTTCAACCCATGTGTCCCATTTGATAGTATCAGAGAGTGTTATCGCTTACATGTAGTATGAGGTAAACAGTGAGTCACTAACAGCATGCTTTAACTTCGTCAGCCACTTCCTGCTAAAACCTTGCTCTGAAACACACTGTACGGATATGCGTTTCTATGCACTAATTTCTCTCTCACACACAGATACACAATGCACATTTAGCGATTTCCCTCATTTCCTGTCGCTTAGTGATACCCATGACAGCAGGAAGAGTTTCGCTGGAGGTTATTATGTGAAATATCAATGATATGATATTAATTTAAGGGTGCCTGTACTTTAGATGTCAGACAGACTTCATTAATTTAATACAACAAAACATAAGACTGGACATTTTCCTTACTATAGAGGCATGTAGAGGCACTAGGGAGGGTGGGCAGTTTGGGATTCAGTCTCGGATCACAGATGAGATAGATAGTAATAAGATGCTGCCAAAGCGAAGTGGACTTACTGATAACTAGTGCCTGGGATGAGGTCCGGAAAGTAATGAGAATAAAAAAACTTATTGAAAACATTTACAGTTCAGTATTATCTCCTTTAAAATATGATCACAGCATTCCCAGAACCTCTGTCGTTGTTGTTGGCGGTGCTTGAAATAGTCAACCGTGAGGGTGTTCAGAGTCTCGGTCGCGGCTCTGTACATGTTCTTTACTCTGCTGAATGTGGTTCCCTTTCAAACCTGTTTTAATCTTATCCTTCTGGTATGAATTCTTTATGTGCGATCTCTTGCGAATCAAAAAACACAATGAACAATGCGAGCTTTCTTTGGGTGAGGTGATGATGTCGTGTGCCATTCAGCACTTTGGAGGTTTTTTTGTCTCAGGATCGTCCTCGAACACCCTTGAGTCACCTCCTGTGATCAGTCTGTTCAGGAAATTGGGCTCTCTTGTTAAACGATCCAACATTTGCTCCAAACTCGCTCGCATTGTCACGAGGCACTTTACAAAAACGAAACATCTGGGCAGCCTGAAGGCTAGACTACAACTTATACCGCTTATCTGGGATCCCACTCTAACTGACCTTGAACCATCCACCCTACGGAGTGCAAATGCCATTCTCATTACTTTCTGGAATGATCGAGTCCGAGTCAAGACCAAAACCTTTGTCGAGTCTGTGTCAAGATCAAGACTTGGGGATTTTGCGGCGGTCAGGAATCTTTGGTGGAGGCGAGACTGAGACCTTCATCAACAACATTATATATCAGATACATGGCACCGGTCAATACGATGCAAATTAATTGATTAATTCATTTAAATTTATGTCTATAATTATTATGAGAGTACGGAAACTGGAAAAGTCTATCGTCGTCAGTGTGGTACGAAAAAAACAGTTTTGAGGTCGTCTTTACAAGTAAAATGACAAGTCCAGCCCATGCAGCTCTACAGACCAAGTGAATGAAAACGTGGTCACGAGATCACGACCAATTGTAAATGCCAAGATCGTAAGTGGTGGCACAGGCTGTGGTATAAAAGGAATAAAACGCCACAGCATGTCTGTCAGCATTTATGATTTAATATTTATTCATGTATGAAGTGTCACGCTTTTTAACTGTCTATAGCTAATACAAGAAGCTATAAACGGTCGTTCCCTTACTATTTTTTGTCCCGAAAATGCAAAGCTCAGATTCTTCTGTCCTCAGAACTCTCCTGTGGTGAAGACCTCTCTGTCTGTTACAAAGCACATCTCCTTACAGATGTCACTAAAACAACATCTAGAGTAGGTTTCTATAAGCCAGATAAAGCACTGCTTGAGGTAGAGAATTGGTGTGCTTCTTCCTGGCGTCCATGAGGTGGCAGAGTGAGAGATGCATGCTGGTAGACACATGGCAGCCTCTCGCTTTTATGTAATGAGTCTGGACAGCAGTGTTGTTAAGCAACGGCCTCCGTTCTTGTCTCTCCAGAACTTTCTGGAGAAATCTGATAAACGTGTCCACGTGCGTCTGCTTAATGCATGATGACTTTGTGTACCGTTTCCTTTGAGTTTTTTAAGTAGTGCACGTTTGTTTTTTTTTTTGTTGTTGTTTTTTTAACTAAAGCAGAATTGTTCCCAGTGTTGTGCAGATGCTTATCTTTTTAAAAGCGCTGAAATCTTGAATCGTTATTGAATAGAGAACAGACTCGCACCCACTGCCTGATTTTTTTCCCTTTGAAATAATTATGCTGCAGGTTTTGCCTCGAGACTGTCCAATGGAGTGCTCTGCATATAGAGAGTAAAGTAGCACCTGAGGAAGTGTGTGTGTGTGTGTGTGTGTGTGTGTGTGTGTGTGTGTCTGTCTGTCTTGAGGGAGTGAAAAGGAAAGGAGGAGGGAGGGGTAGGTTCCCTAATGGGCCATTTACAGCTGGCAAACAAAGAGAAAATTCAAGCCTCTCCACACAGCAGCTTTCGCAGCTTCTCCCTTAACCGTAGCGTGCTTGTGTATGAATTTGGGTGAGCGCCGCTGTTTATTTTTAAGAACCAACCGCTCGTTTAGGCCTTGCGTCCGAAACTCGTGTACGAGGGCTGAAAAACAGGTGAGCCGACAGGCCGTGTGCGGCTCGTCTCTCAGCGAGCTCTCGTCCGTGTTGTTTTCACACGCAGCGCAGGCAGACAGGCTTCCCATTCACGTGCTATGATCTAATTTGTTTGCCAGGTGACAGCCACACATCTGGAACGCCTGGCGCTTACGCTGCTTTTTCCCCTAACGCAGTGGTTTTAGCGTTTAGCTGCCACACGGGAGATGGATCCTCACGAGGTCATGTGCGGTAAATAAAAGCCAGAGCTCGGGTGTCGCAGGGTTCGGGGTTTTCCTGGACCAGCAAAATGGCAAAAACAAACAAGCGAGTCCTCGGAGTGCCTTGGAGCGGGATCTCGACGCAAGCCGAGCATTTCTTTATCGCGAACTCTATTCTGTGCCGTGTTTGTGATGTTTAATAGCACCTCGGTCGGGCAGTTATCTCCCAAACGTCTGTTTGAAATGGGAGAACTGTACTGTTTGGGTTAGTGCTTGTCTAAGAACGTGGCTTATTTTGGAGACGCGGTAATGAGGCCGTGTAAGACAACGCCTCTGTGTTTGAGCTGAAACAGACCTTGGCTTAACAACATGTTTAATTCTGACCAGAGCGCAGCCAGTTCCTTTACGAATCGCCGTTTATGAGGACCGAGCTCGTTCTGTTTATTTTAAGAGCTTTCTGGATGTTTGTGTGGCACTTCCAGGTGTTTTCTCGCACGTCTGGTCGTAGGCTGCGAGACGTTTCTCTTAGCTCTGTGGTTTGTCTTGCCCTCAACCTCGGCGCTTGCGGAAAAAAAAGAGCCTCCTGCGTGAAGGGCCTCGATGCTAAAATGGCAGTGGGTAAATTGAAGTCAAGCTTTTGTGGAGAGAAACTGTCAGCGGATGATCTGTGTGCATATGCGTGTGTGTGTGTGAGAAAAGCAAAAGCGAATAAAAGTTGCTTGTGCCTCTTGAAGGGAAACTTGAGTGTTCGTTCATGACAGCAGCATCAGAGTGTGAATATGATCCCTGGCAAAGAAAAGCGAGAGAGCAATGAAGAACAGCGGCACTGTGATCATCTCTCTCTCACTCTCTCTCTCTCTCTCTCTCTCTCTCTCTCTCTCTCACACACACACACACACACACCAAACTGGACTCCCATTGTTTAGTCTTGCCTTGAAACTGCAGAGCCCACAGCAGATATTTTTTCCTTAAGGCTATGCAGAACATCGCTTGTTTATGCAACGAACACCTTTTTCCACATCCAGGCTTTCAGCCATTGTTTTATTTCGTCATGCTGTCTTTACCGCCATATTGTAAATCTCTTAAACAGGAAGGGCTGCTGTGAATCTTTCCATTTCTCTCTCTCTCTCTCTCTCTCTCTCTCTCTCTCTCTGTGTCAGAATGGAGGATCTGTCTCCATTCTCCACTTGTCTGCAGATCCCTGCTGAATGTATTAAATGAAGTTACTAGATGGGAGTGCTTAAGGGGCCAAGCCCTCTGAGGCTTGCCAAGGCGCTCACAAGCTTGGCTCACTCATCCATGTCACCTTTTTTTTTTTTTCTTTCTTTTTTTTTTTAAAAACTACTTCTTCTCTCTTGTTTCAGCTACTGGCTTGTTTGTATTTCAGAGCAGTGTTGACTTTGTGAGTAATTGTGTGAAAATAAGCTAGGCTTTTGTGTGTGTGTGTGTGTGTGTGGGTTGTTTAATTTCTGACCGACACCGACACAAATCCGAAGAGGAGCTTGAAGATTAAATGGTATGTTTTTGTTTTTTTTTCTTTTTACTGTTGCTGCCCAGCTTTTGTTTCCACAAGAAGAAAAACTGTTCGGAGAAGAAAATCGAAGCATCCCCACCCCGTGCTCGTTCCCTTTTTTAGACGCTTGATATCTACCATCTGCCGACCGAACATCTCATCTGTTAAGAGTTATTCTTTCGGTCGGACATCGATTGAGCCTTTCGGATACGGGACAAAGAGGCCAGAGTATGACGGCAGTGACGAGCAGAGAGGAACCAGTGGAGATATATGTGATAGGGTGTTGAATACACAGCCACGGTGAAAAGACTCGGTCTGTTTTCCCAGATACGTGCTTAGGCCTGTAGAAAGTGGAGTGCTTTGCTTGTAACTGTGCTGGTTGTCTCCTTCTATTATCAGTTAATGCTGCCCAAGATGACAGGCGTGCGTGATGAACAGAGGAGCTGTGAAATCCTGGAGGTGGAGTTCTCGTCTGCTTAATAATGGGATCTCTGACGTGCTGGAGGCTGTGTAAAGAGCCAGGAGAGCGTAAAGAGTGCAGGAAATGCAAAGCATTTGCTCTTAAAAACAATCCCAGGCTTATAACCGGCTTTTGTTTTTGTCCCTCTGTGCTTGTGCTTGAAGTTGAAGATTTATAACGGCAGTTTAAATGTCACTGGGTCCATGTTCTTAGATTTGACTTCCATTAAACATATCAGTGCTCAAGGTATTTAAAGGCTTTCGTTCCTTTTCTCATGTCCATCATACCTTCTTCTTATTTTTTTTTTTTTTTCTTTTCTTTTCAACAGCACCTGTAATTGACGGTCTGCAGCCATGTCAGACGCACCGCTGTGTCTTTTTCACTCCCAAACCGTAAACTGGATGGATCCCCCTACCCCACGCCACCCCACACCACACCACACCACACCACCCTACCCCCTTCCCTTTGGGTTAGAAGCTAATCCTGTATTGGCAGCCCGAGAGTGACGATTGGTATCTCCTTTGAAAAGTGCATTCTCTAAATAGCTTCCTCTTGCTCAGTGAATTCTGCATCAGCAAGTGACT
>JAOVVH010000024.1:8895337-8909263 GCA_028566435.1 Scorpiodoras heckelii | reverse complement strand
ACACATCCACCATATTGCTCCACCCTGTAGATGTAAAGTCAGAGACAGTAGCTCATCTCTTGTTGCACAGTTTGTGTAAGTCATCCTCTAATCCTTCATGAGTGCACACAGGATGCTGGTTACTGGACATTTTTCGTTGGTGGACTATTTTCAGTTATGCCTGATCTGTGTGTGTGTGTGTGTGTGTGTGTGTGTGTGTATATATATATATATATATATGTACTTGAAGTGCTTTTCTGCATTAAGATCTTTAAGATTAAGATGTCTTGGGATTCATTAGCCTAATTGTAGTTATTTGTAAAATTCCACAGTAGCATACATAATTTCAGTAACATGATTTTCACGCTTTCCTTGCTCTTTACTTAGTCCGTTAAAGACTTGAAGGAGAAATTGACAAGGCATGCTATTATAGGAGAATAAT
This sequence comes from Scorpiodoras heckelii, assembly GCA_028566435.1. NCBI lineage: Eukaryota > Metazoa > Chordata > Actinopteri > Siluriformes > Doradidae > Scorpiodoras > Scorpiodoras heckelii. The sequence goes on along the minus strand of JAOVVH010000024.1, from coordinate 8,908,842 downwards.
CAATGCTAATCACAGATTATTTCCCATTAACAGCATGTCCTGAAGTGTTTTATTCCTCTCATACAAGAGCCATTTGTTGATGGCAATTTTCACATCATTAAAGAACGACACGTCCTACATCACAGATTTTATTTGGCTGCAGATGCATTCAATATTGTGGGACGGAGGCAAAAACAAGTTTCCTTATCAGTGTTATCACATTCATTTTGTCAGCTGTGAACCATCTTGCCTCATCGGCCTTTCATCATGTCAGAGAGAAACCAGGAAAAAGCTCCTTCCAGAAAACTTCACCACCGCAGAGTGAAGTTATTGTTTCAATCCTCTCAGAACGTATTGTGCATATTTACAGTGTATGTAGTTATCTGCCGTTTCAGATATGCTTTAGTTCTTCGTTAAAATGTGCACTAACAAACATGACGGGATTCATGCATGACAACAAACACGTACACGTTCTTCGTGCCGAAGCCGCCGCATACAGAGTCTGATCACATTACCATGTTGTAATTGAGAAAGAAATGGAAAGTGTTCCAGCTGTGCCTGATCTCCGGGACTTTGTTAGCGATCAGCTCTTTGTGTAGCTCTACAGTCGCACAGCTGCACAGCGCAGCGTTATCTCAGAATTTTCGACTCACTCTGACACCCGATAAGTTAGGATCAGAGCCCTCGGCTTTGCCCGAGAGAGAGGAAAGAGAGAGGAGAACGACAGCGATCTCTCAGTGGGGGCTTAGACACAAAGTACATTGTACACCGGCGAATCAATCATGAGCAGCACCTTCACACCAGCTCCTTCTCTGCTCAATACACTCGTCCAGTCTCTTTGTTTGCTGCTGTCCTTTCTTTTCACATCTCTCTCTCTCTCTCTCTCTCTGGCTCTCTCTCTCTATCTATCTCTCTCTCTCTCTTCTTTGTTTGTGTGTCCCTCGATCTTGCTTTCCTCTAATTTTGTGTGTGTGTGTGTGTGTGGGCAACCCCTCCCCCATTCCCGTAGCTAAACTAATTTGCTGATATTGGCCAGCTCAGCTGCAGCACGGCACAGTCTCTAATGGAGTGATTGCCGTTTTCCTCTGGGGGCTCGGCCGAGAGGAATAAAAAAAAAACGCTCTGTTCCGCTCGTTCTTTCTCTGCTTATGGACATTTAATTAGATGCGATGTACAATACAATTATCTGCAAGGATTTATGGTTTTCGCCGAGCGTGACTGGCTAGAGGGGGGGGGCAGATGCATATTATTGTTTGCCAATAAACACTTAGTAATTTGTGTGTGTGTGTTTTTTTTTTTATTATTATTATTTAAACGCCTCACTTAGTGTTTTTATATAAGAGGTGTGTACGAGCATACATCCCCGGCTGCTAAAGGTTACCCGGGTCCGCGTCGTCCTCCTCGCTCCGTTTGGTAACAGAGCCGAGACTCTGGGTTTAATGATTTACTGGAAACAATAGCTCGAGGCAGTAGACAGAGAGGGCACAACAAACTGAACCCGGCCTCGCACTGACCCCGAGTGAAACCACCCAGCGTTTAACACCCATTGATTACTTTTAGCGTGACTACAGCGCAGACGTGGTTTCAAAACATTTGGGGAAACCTTTCTAGACTGAAGAGCATGCGATCTTTCATGCATGAGATGTAGAGTGCAATTCTCTCCTGACGGCTTCGCCACTTATCTCAGAAGCCTGCTAATGTTTCACGGCTTTAATTAAAGCGCCTGCATGAAGATGCAAATATATGTGCATAAATGAGAAACGAGGCACGAAAGTGGTGTTTTTTTTAAAAAAATTTTAGACATTTTTATTTTAAACCTGCAGCCTGTGCGTGGAACCTCTGAGAAACAGACATTGTCCAACATCTTTACCGTACTGTAAAAGACGGTTTAAAACATCGATCTCGGATTAGCATGAACAGGAGGAAAAGAATCGTGACGCGTGCAGTCACGACACTGTGAAGAGGAAGCATTAGCAACATAATGAATGGCCAGTGTCTCTATTAAACGCTCTCTGTGGCTGTGATTAAATCCTCATTCAGCCTGGCTTGGCTGGTATGAGTGCTGTCTGCTCATCAGTCCACAGGATTCTGCTTAGACCACTACACCACTCTTCTCTCTCTCTTTCTCTCTCTCTCTCTCTCTCTCTCTCCCTCTCTCTGTTTGGCTCCAGCATTTTGAAACGCAATTATGGATCAGTGAGCAGCACCATCAGTCGCAGTACTTGTTAATATTTATTGAGCGGCACGCCAGCCAGCGCCATCTTTACAACAGCGTCATTAAGCACCTCGAAGAAATGGGCTCTGATTCTCTCTCAGGCTTTTTTTTTTTTCTTGTCTTAATGCTTTCATTGTCTCTCTGGCTCTTCTGCATTCGTTCATTCTTTCCTTCTTTCTTTCTTTCCTCATTTCTCCCTCCCCCTGCTTTCTTCAAGTGCCAGTGCTACACTTGATGTAACCCCCCCCTTTTATTATTTTTTCCCCTTTTTTTTCTCCCTCAGCCGCACAGCCTGTGGAAACAAGCCAGCGCATTTACATGTATAAATATGTAAAGGTGTGTAGCTCACCAGTGGCTCTCAGGTACACTCTGTAGTTATTGTGTGCTTCTCCTCCAGTCCTGCTGAAAGCTTCGCCACAGCAGCAGACGTGATTCTGCAGGAGCTCGACTGCTTGCGTCACGTGTCAGGGAGACTGAAGTACGCCTGCATGACCCCTGTCTGTAGGGTGCAGGTGTAAACGTGTGCGCCGATACTGTAGCAAGAGGCAGGTTTGCTTTCAAAATGCAGCAACTATTATTATAAAAGCAAGCTCAGCTATTCATGAGCAGTTTGGGTTTTTTGTTTTTTTTTTACCCGGCAGGTGATTTTATTAAGCTGTAGCCTGTATTGACTCTTCAGTATATTTGTTTTGTTTTGAATTAGCATTTCATTGAATTAGGTTCTTAGCAGTGCACTTTTCTCTTATTTTATCGCCGCAGTTTATTTGTTAAAAAAAAAACCCGACTCTGAAGCCCTTAAAGCACTGGTTCAGCGTTAAGAGTAAATCTGCTGCGAAAAAGCAGGCTTAATGGCCGCGTTTAATGTACACTCGAAATTCCACTGAAAGATGCATTAACAGCACTGGTGCTAATGATATTAGGCGCTTGGCCTAGCGCGGTCGTCCCAGCGTCAGCAGTAGCAGCTGCATTCAAATGGGTATTCTCCAAGGCTGAGAGCAGAAATGTTTGTGTCCGTTGTACATTTACACAAAGTAGACGCACTCAGCCTCTTGTCTGAGGGGATTGAGTGTTTTTAGGTTTTGATTGTACACACGAGTCTGGCAACGAATAAATAAAGCGATTGTCAAATCTCAAGGCTGAAATGGAACCGTAGTCTGGCCATGAAATCCCTAATACAGCATAATCAGGCCTAATTCGAGCGCTTCCTCTCCGCTTTGATTTGTTTGCCTCGGATTGTTTCTTTTCTGCCTCGCTTCTTTTGCTCCGCAGCTCCTTTTGTAGTCCGTAAACACCGTCTCAGAGAGCAGCTGTGTGCAGGCTAGGGGATAGCGGGAGCAGGAAGAGGAGAACAACAGACAGAATCAAAATGGAGATGTGTGAGGTCAGAGACAGGGTAGAAGAGCTCCGACTGATGATTACGTTGCCAGATGGAGCGGGGCGAGCGGCGCTGGAGGTTGCGAGGCTCGAGATAACATTTTCATAAGACTCCTGGAAGCACAATCAATAGCAGCTCCTCAAACGGCAAGGCTAAATTATTGAACAGAGCCGGTCTCACCACGTTTCATTATCCAGGCTTTACACCGCACAGCTGCTTTCACGTTTGCCAGCCCAGGTAGTTGTACTAAGGCTGATTTTTTTCATAGGCATTGTGCTTGATTCGAAAAACGCACAGCGCAAGCATGTGCAAGTAGTGAATTGTTAGTCAGTATAAAAGGATGCTGATTCGGGATTATTCGAGTAGATTGTCATCTCATTTCTTGCTGGAAAAAGGCTTATAAACATAGAATTTACTACCTCCATTTCAAATTTTCTCCTCTCACTATTGCAGTCTTTTATCATGTAATATTATGTCATTATTAAACATGTAGGTACTGGGATAATGACAAGGGGCAGCAGGTTGGCACAGTGGGTAGTGCTGCAACGTCACAGCAAGAAGGTCCTGGGTTCTGTTCATGGCTAGGGCTCCCTGGGTCCTCTGTGCGTGGAGCGTGCATGCTCTCCCTATGCTCCTGTGGGTTTCCTCCAGGGGTCCCAGCTTCCTCCGACAGTCCAAAAACATGTATGTTAGGTAAATTGGCGATACCAAATTCCCCCCACTGGTGTGAGATCTACTAAAATCTCCTGTCATGCGCCTACTGTACGTAAAAACACGATGTTACGCTCTTAATAAATAAATAAATAAATAAATAATGCGCTATGTAATGCACTGTTCTGCACTAATCTTACCTAGACACTACAAGCGCTGAAGTCTGGCAGCCAGAAATGCAGAAAAACAAGCATCTGACATTTCTCATCTAAGACAGCACTTAATAACACAGAAATGTTATTATTTACTGTTTTTAACCTTGCTTAGGCTATCTTCCTTTAAGTATGATTTCTTCACACAGGAATGTCCAACTTGGATCAAGTTGTTGAAGAGCTACATGACATGAAAGTGAAGTAGACACAAGTCTAATCAGTTCCTTCTGGAGTCAGACATCAGCCGTCAGAAGGTTCAGTGATGCTCGTGTGCTGCAGTCAGATTATAACTTCAGTTAGAGATTTGTTTCTACGCTTGGTGTCTTGGATCCGTGAAAAATACTCGGATGATGCTGTGATTGGTCGCACCAGACTTGGGTGTAACGTAAAGGCGGGGCTCAGCCAGGTTCAGCCTGTAGGTGGAGTACTGACCTGATGGTTAAGTAACATGTCTGCTGGACATATGGGTCATGCGCAAAAAAAAATACCGCCAGTCTTGTGCCGGTGTTTATAGTTCCAGCGCTTGAGTTTGGTGTTTGTACCGCCATTAAGGCATTAATAGTGATCATGCTCGGTGTTATATTTAAGCCGCCCGAATTACGTGGTGCCACAGTGGCAGTTTTTGGCACATCACAAGCAAATTGCCTCCTCTGATGTCTTTACTGGTGTCTGAAGCGGAGAACGGTGAGGTCTGGCATTCAGCTCAACCGTTTCATCTTTAAAAGGCAAAAGCAGACTTCTCTATCTTTTTTTTCCTGCTTTGATGTCTGTGGGGAAGAGAGAAAGTCATGTTACAGATACAGCCAGGAAGGTAATATTTACTCTTTTATTACAGGACCACGGGCTGTAATAAAAACAAACCGTCAGCCTGCCATAATCTCCAGCATTTTAATTACATCTGCCTCATCACGTTAAAATGGTGGCAACAAAGCTGCTAAATCAAACCGAAAGGATCTCCACTTTTTAGGGTACAAGATGTTACAAGGGAATTTGCACTCAGTCGGGTTTGTTCTCAACTCATTTTTCCTTGTTAACTAAAAATGCTTCCCCTGATGCCGCCGCCGACTCATGTTTCAGAGTAAATCAGTATGCACTCATTAGCAAGATTCCTCGTATTCTGGTGGCACAGCCAGCTCTGCTTATTGAACCCATCCGCTTTTTTTCAAACGCATCATCTCGGTGTGGCCTTTGTGAAATTGGATCCCCTTGACACCGGCTAGCGGTCCTTACTCCCCTGCTGGAGTCATGACACCTTACGCGGCTTCCTTTTAATCTGTCTTCTTTCTTTTCTTTCCTTTTTTTTTCTTTTTTCTTCTTTCCCCTACGTCTCCTGGAGGGTCTCGTCGCCGCTTCTCACTCAGCTGGTCCAATTTCCAACTTGTCCAAAGTGTGATGTGGCAATAAAAAAAAGGAGTTGTCGGACTGGATATATAGTTGTATGGCTTTTCCATGCCTCTGTTGGGCGGTGTTCTCTATTAAAGTACACATGTTGCAGATTAGCTCGACTGGAACCCCCTGTGGGGGAGGAGAACATGAGCGTGAGCTGAGAAAAAGGAGAAACTGGATGCTATGTTTTTTTTTAATGTATTGAAAATAGTTGTGTATGTCTTCTATGTCTGCTCTTCTTAAGTCATAGTATTTGTCTTGGCGCTGTAATCCAGCTGTGTCCCTCTACATAGCTCTGTTTAGTTTAGGTATGTCAGCTGCTTATGATTTATAGTCAGCCCTGTTGCGTTAAGATGAATAGCTGCACAGGGTTTGCGCCTGACATTTTGTTGCATGGATGATTTAAGCATCTCTCTTTTTTTTTTAGTGTAGTTGTATCTATAGGCCTTCAGTCACAAGCATATTCCAGAGCAAAGTGTGACTATTGCAGACTGGTTGTATAAGGGTGCCATTACTTTTTACTGTCATTTAGGTTTGAACCCTCCGGCTTGTGTCAGTCAGAAATGCCTGTGGGTTTATAAAGGGCACAATGCATACAAAGCTCCGGCTCTAATCTAAAGGAACCAGGTTCAGAACGTAACAGCACAAAGACGCCGTCGACTCCGAACGCTAAAATGTTCACGATCTGGCCGTACTCCGTTGTCATGCCCTGCGCTGAGACGTGCTTCGTGAGGCAGAAGGGCACAGTCCTACCTGTTTTGTTCCAAAGATCACAAATGCAACACGAGTCCTTCTTGCCTGAAGCTGAATCGATCCATTCATCAAATCTTGATGCTTCTAAGCCGTCACATTACACCGCAAATGTGTCCATGCTCGTTTTTGGTGGCAGGTTGCCCCCCATCCCCGCCCCACGTAGCTTGAAAGCAGCTCTTGTTTTACGCGGCATAGACGTATTAAAATTTTTTTCTTCTTCAGAACCGATTCGCCCCGAGACGCTTTTTGTGAAGCCGAGACGAGGACACGGCAGTATAAGCAAGCCTGCTAATCTTAATTGATTTTTTTTTTTATACCCCCTTTTTTTAGAGCACCGTTAGCCATGATTTCATGCAAATCCAGTCGTTTGAGGAAATTAATTCGCAAATCCATTACAGGCCAGCTCCAGCGAAAGGAAGCGAAGGTGTTCTAGAGGGATTCTTATCAAGGTTGGAATGTTTTATTTATTTTCTCCGCACACTCGCACATGCTCTTTCTCCACCCGACTCAGAATTCATAAACACTCAGACAGAGCGGGCGTGGGCTGCGTGCGGATTCATCGGCCGCCCATAAAGAACAAGGCGCTATGCGACGGAGCACTCGAGTGCCGAGACGCTAACCTTGGGCTATTGAACATAACGTCCCATTTATAGATTGGAGTAATGCCCTGGCCATTTGAAGGGGAATAACTCTTTATAGCTGTAAGATAAAGTAATGAGTGACGGTAAGAACAGATCGTCATATTGCGTACGCAAACTCCATTCTTTTTTTTTTTTTTTGGTTGGTTCCTTTTCCCCCCCAGTTTCTCTTTGTAAAAGCTCTCATTCCAAGCAACATCATTGATAAATCAGTAGCTTTGGGGATGCTCGGAGTGCAGGTGATGCGCTCCATTTGTAATCTCCTCCATGCACAGGGGACACGAGTCCAGGCTGAGCCTGGCTGACTGAACGGAGACGTACCATTTCTGCTTTCCACTGCAGGTCAAATGGACTGATTTAATGTGCAGCTCTTTCTAGAAGGTGAAATGGAGTCTGGCAACCTGTGTGTGTGTCTGCGTGTGTGTGTGTGTGTGTGTGTGTGTGTGTGTGTGCACACGCAGTTCAAACCAATTGAGATCCCCGTCTTTCTGTCAGCATGACACACTTGCTTTTTCAGCGTTCCCCGGTGCCACTCAGAAATATTTGTGCTACACACATGCACCGCATTCGCGACTCCTGAGGAATACAGAGTGGAGAGAGTAGGTGAAGGAGAACTCACAAGCACCGCGATGCCTTCCAGAAGCAACGTGTCATGAAACGCCAACCACAGTACGGGTTCTGGATGAGATCTGAATATGTGCGTGGAGGAAGGTGGCTTAGCTGAGAGAGTAGGTGAGAGGGTGTGCGCGTGTGTGTGTTCACGTGTGCGCTCTGAGATGCTGAGTGAAAGAGATTCTCATTAATAGTGCATTGATGGGGATGAGTGGGTTGACTGCTGGAGACGGAGGCACGCCGAGCCAGGCCTGACTGAGTGCCCTTCATCAGGTGACATCGTCATGGTGATTTATCCCTCCTGTGTAGTAGAGATGAGCAGACAGAGAAAACGAGATAAGGGTGGGGGGGGACAGTAAGAGCAGCTGAGAAAGCCACTGGAAGGAATTCTAATGAATCCTGACATGATTGATTTCTCTCTGAGCCTTAACCGAGACAGGCAGAGTCTCCCTCTTTTCAGTTATGAAGAGATGCTGTCATGCAGATAAGATGAATGGTGTGCTATGCTATCTGTCAATGGGGTGTGTGTGTGTGTGTATGCATGCATGCCATGAACGTGGTACTTATGCCAATCCAGCCAGGTGTTGAATTATAACATAACACTGAGTTGTACATCCCAGTCAATTTGTTAACCCTGCCCTTTATAGGATTTTATTTATTTATTAATTTATTTACTTAAATAAAGCTGAGACGACTAAACCGCTTCATCTGTAGCAGCACCGCGGGCTGATTCAAAGACTCAGACCGGCCTCTCAGAAGATGTTCAGAGCAGCTGGCCGTTCAGTATTTAAAAGGCGCGCTTTCTTTTTAGCGCTGCAAGAAGCTAAAAGTGCTGCCGCAGCCCCCCCTCGCTCTGCCACGGCTGCCTGCCTGCCTGCCTGTCTGTCTGCCTGCCTGCCATAATTAGGTGCGAACTGTTTGCTGGCACAAAAGGCATTTAAATGCCAAACAGTTGCCGGAACAGGCGTGTGATGAGGGTTATACTGCCCCTCAGTCAGCCCGCTGCCACTCCTGGATGGAGGGGTAAGGGGGTCTTTGAGAATTAAGTCGAGCTACTGTGTGAGTGGAAGCGCTTGGTGGTTTTCAGTCACTAATGATCAGGAGCCATCGACGCTCCATAACAATCAGCCACTCCAGCAATCAGTCCCATCACGCAGGCGGCCATCAGAGAGCAGCACGAAACCCCCAGCCACCATCGTGATGAAGCATAGCTTTAATTAACGAGCAGCAAGGCATGTGGGAACATGGTCTTTTTTAGCCTTGTGTGAGAAAGGTAGATATTATTATCATTATTATTATTATTATTATTATTGTAATTATTATTAGCAGTATATCAGGTAGTAGACCTGCAGAAGCATGCGACTGGTGTAATGCCTGTTAGATTAGTCTCAGTGTAGAGTGGCTGTGAGGAGGATTAGCTGAGGCAGGAATAATAGAGAAATGATGAGAGTGACACAGACTGGAGGCGGCCTGAGGAAAGGGGGGTGGGGGTGGGGGTTCTCACACCGTCGACAATTTTCCGATTTAAACTGTTTAATAAAGTCTCCTTTGTCTTTTAATGTTCTGACAAGTCGTGAGCGGTTTCTGGCTCTCTGCTGCCTCGCTGAGCACGTCGTGGGCTGGATGAGAATGAGAGGCGTTTAAAGCAAGAGCAGGCGGAGGTAGCGGATGTGCCCGCGGAGCACTAAAATTGGGCTGTGAAGTTTCCACTCTCTCGTTATGAGGGGTAATGAGAGGGCCCTGTGAGAATGGCCTGGGGACGGACAGCTGCACGGCTGCCTGTGTGTGCGGTACTGGAAAGAAAGGGACACACTAAGTGTCTTTATTTCTGGACAGCCTGTGACGGCATGATTCTGTGGTCCACGTAGAGAATTTCATGTTTTTTTTTTGTTGTTTGTGTTAGCACTACCTGTGAAAGCGGGTGTTGATTGAAGGTTGTGGCCTGTTTGGCTGGTAGATGGACTTCAATGTCCAGCAAATGCTGAGAACATTTAATTCTGGTTTTGAAAACTGGACTCCAGATGTTGCTGGATCTGCTTATCCAACTGCATATTGATAAGAACACCTGACCAAACGTTATCATAATGTTACATAATAATAATCTTATCAAGCACTGCAGCTGATTATTGCTTTGACATACTGCCCAGGGGACCATAACTTAGTTATGGACATTTTCATTTGAACAATAAATGGTGTACACTATTTCTATATACCTCCATACGGTAATGTTTGGTACGATTTATACCCTGGCAAGAAGGGCAGCCAAATTCAACATAGGCAGTTTAGTACAGTGCAAGATTTGGCTATAGACAGGTGTGGTTCACCAGTCATAGCCCTTTTCGACCACTGTGGAGCAGGTACTCGAAGCGGTCCTGTTCAGGATTCTGGGAACGTTATAGCTATCTAGCGAACTGGTCTGCATGTCGGCAGTTTTGAGCAGAACCATCGTAATCAAGGATGCGTCATGTACGACGAGGGTGTTGTGCGATGCACAGGAGACGTAAACGGTAGTAGCGAGATCGCTGATAACCTGTACGCTTTTGTTCTGTTATTAGAGAGATTTGTTTTTATCTATTTAAAAAAAACAAACATGGATCAGCTATTAATGATAAAAAGATATAGAAGCCTATTCCATGTAATGCGAATGGTATGTAAGATGCATTTATTTTGCCCAAATGACTGTCAAGGAGTCAGCAAATAAGTTTATTCATTTGTCATATTGTGTATATAAAACAAAGCATGTTTCGAGTTCCAAACCAGTTTATTTTTTGGTCGAAATGCTCACAACGGTTCGAAATTAGGTGCCAGAACAGGACGGAACCTGTCCCATGGTGATCGAAAAGGTCAAAGTGGTCTGCACTGTTTCTCCCTCCATCCGTATAACCCTATTCTGTGCTGTCGGTGTCCTGACGAGGGCCGTTCCCAAACTCAGCATGGGTACTCGGTTACAATGACAGTCACTGTGCACTGGCAGCAACATCAAAATGCAGGATCGCTTTATTCGTCAGTGATCACTTTCAATCATCCTGCTAACCCCCCATTCGCTCCTGTCTTCCACACAGACGTGCCGACAGCATGAAATCATTCTCACAAGAGGTGGGTGTGTGTGTTGTGTGTGTGTGTGTGTGTGTGTGTGTGAGGCTGGCCAGTGCTGTAGCCTGTAGCTGTGATCTGTATTGCAGCAGTGGACTGGAGAACGTCCTCCATGTATGTACTACCCAGACGCAGAAGAAGGAAAAACAAGCGCAGAAAGGAGCTTCGAATGGATTTTGATCTAAGCCGTATTGCATACAATCAAATCACGTCAAATCGGGTGCTCAGTGTTTCAGCCCCCCCGCCCTTGTCGCTACTCGGCTTCTCCTGGACATCGGCTGCTTTGAGGTGTCCATCACCAAACGGCGCGGTGTATATGGGCGTGGTTAAAGCGAAGCGAAGTGAAGTGCCGAGTCTTTCACAGACTGCTGTGCTAATGATGCTCAGCATTACAGAGCCATCAATAACCACACCCCAGTCAGCGGCCGTGTACATGAACATACCCACACACTCGGTTAACCGGGTGCGCCGAGCTGTCAGCTCTGCTTAGCGTCTTCTTTCTTTATCAAGACGCTCTTTTTTTTTCAATCACACTCCTGTCGCGAAGGATGATCGATGAGTGGATACTTGGTGTAAAATGTTTCTGCTTTTAGTTTACGCTTCCTCCATTTCGAAGGAAAGTCAAGATTGGAGCGATTAACATATCTAGAAGCACGAACGTCTAGATTTAGTTTTGTGTGCACGCACTCCCTGGAACACCTCATTACGTCTAATTAGATTGACCTCCGTTTTTATCTGGCAGCCCTCTGAAGGCACTCGATAAAAAATGATCCGGGAAGTGGCGTGTGCACTGGATGTCACCTTGGAAAGGTTGGACGTCGTCTGTAGCGTGTAATGGGACTGAAAGACGGCGTGCTGGGAATAAACCGCAGGCCGAGTCTCTGCGACGACCTCTGACCTCTGACCACTGTGTGTGCTCCTCTTCTCATCCCCCTGTCCTGGTTGAATATGTCCTCGGCTTGAGGCTACTAAATCCTGTCACCCCTCAGCCTGTCTCATGAGTGTGTGTGTGTGTGTGCATGGGTGTACACTGTATGTTTATAATGCACACATTGTAGGCTGGATGTGCAACAACGATGTGCCTTGGCGTTGCAGCTAATTCTGTTTGCTCACGACTGTATGTGTCTGCATACAAACAGAGAGGGGCGAGGCGGCTGTGCCTTTATTGTACTGCAGGGTGTGTGTGTGTGTGTGTGTGAGTGTAATTAAAGAGAGAGAGGAAGGAAGACAGGTGATTTTTCTCTTTGTGTCTGTTGAGCAGTCACTCTCTCTCTCTCTCTCTCTCTCTCTCTCTCTCGTTCCCCCGCCCTCTCTTTCAGCTTGCATCACTTTCAGTTTCATCTATAGGTGGTGACCTTATGTCTGTAAGATTGGCTGCAGTGGTCTGTGTGCTTGTGTGCTTGTGTGTGTGTGCGCGCATGCTTGTGAAAAAAGCATCTGAGCACTGTGTTCTTGATGTATCTTAACCCGGCTGTGTTTATGGATCATACACACCGTGCACAGAATCAGAAACGGTTTGTTGAGCGCTGAGCCGTGCTCATGACGTGACGCAGAGCGGGTCTGCGGTGCCCCTGCGTGAGGTGTTTTAGAATCTTAACGAGGCATCACGTACATCTCCGGCGCCCCGTGACGGCCAGCCTTCAAGCGAACGCTGATCTGTCGAAGCTTGGGGGCGTGTCCGGTCTCTCAATCCGGCTTGGGAACCTGGCACTGCCCTACTTGATGCAGCACTTTAATGAGCACCAAGCATGAGGGAAAGTACTCATGTGCGTGAGATAAGGCAGAAGGAAAGGTCGAGCTACGGCTGACCAGCACACGACGGCACAGGAGCCATTCCCGAATGTATGATATAATGATGATAGTCGGTGCTCTCGTCGTTTGCCGTAGTCAGCCGGATCGAACAGACAAAGCACACACCTCCTCATCATTCTGCCCTGGGGAGAGGGATAGCAGGGCTGGGAGGAGCAGCTGGGCATTGAGATCAGCCCGATTTTGTTTTGGCAGCAGTCGCTGATACCCCCAAGCCATTTCCATGCCACAGCTAAGCTCACGCTTGACCAGATCGGCTAATCCATTTAGCCGTGGCTTAACCGTGTCTGCAGTATTTCTGTGACAGGCTGTACCCAGAAATCCTTCCACAAACCAACGTTACCTCAAATAGGCACTTAAATTGACATGGAGCGGGAGTTCTGAGTCTTGTGTGTGTGTGTGTATGTGAGTGTGAGTGACTGTTGTCCAGAACTTAACTGTCTGTGGACTGACTCAGTCATCAGTCAGTCAGCAGTCCAGCCACTTGGCAGCGTCTGCTGCCAAGCATGAAGTGCAGGCGAAACGAACGCGCATATCGGAGACATCTCGTGTCAGAGCAGCGACACGGCTTGCCCGCTCTACCCACATTTCTCTGAACGGCTTCGTGTTTCTGCCCTGCCGTCATCCGAGTCTGTTGCTTAAAAAAATGTCTCTTGAATTCCAGGACAAAAAAAATCTGTGCCGTTAGCAGCCATGAAGCATCTGGAATAGTGTGTGTGTGTGTGTGTGTGTGTGTGTGTGTGTGTGTGTGTGTGTGTGTGTGTGTGTGTGTGTGTGTGTGT
>JAOVVH010000024.1:8856272-8868961 GCA_028566435.1 Scorpiodoras heckelii | reverse complement strand
TGTTTAACACATTTAAGTTTACTACATGATTCCTTATGTGTTCCTTCATAGTCTGGATAACTTCAGTATTCATTTACCATGTAGGAAAAAATAAGAACATCGAATGAAAAGGTATCCAAACTTTTGACTGGTACTGTGTATATATATATAATTTATTTATAATGTATTTTTTTAAGTGAAACTCAATTAGGGGTTACCCACAGGAAGTTTATTTCACATTTTCAGAGTAGGCTGTGTCCTGCTTAATGCTTTATGGCTTTTCCATATCTACCCCAGCTGTTCAAACTCCATCACTCTGATCCACTTATGGAAAGTCAATCATAGTCATTCCACTACCTCTTTCATTCAGAACTAAGCCTGGGATTTTAAAGCAGTGTATTTAAATAGGCTCTTCCGAGTAAGTAAAAAAAAACCTAATTGGTGCCTCTTTCTTGCAGCTTCATGAAAGCAGCTACGATGCCGGGAAAGCACTGCAGCGTCTGGTGAAGAAACCCGTCCCCAAGTTAATTGAGAAGTGCTGGTCCGAGGATGAAGTGGTAAGAGACGAGTTAATTTTTCTAAAAGAGGCGGCTGTTTTGCACAGATACACCAGTGAAGTCCCCTAGAACATGGCAGCTGCATCCTGTTTACAGGGTGGAGAATAAATATTCGCTATGAGACAGAGGGAAGAGAACAGCTCTGTGAAAAAGCAACAGAGTTGAGTTGAAATTATTGTTCTCAGGGCTAAGCAGGCCAAGAGCTGGAAAGATTTTTTTGTTCTAAGGCGTTTCTTCAGGCTGGTAATGATTGATGATTTGAGGCCTGATTTTTTTTTTTTTTCCTTTTTTTTGAAGCCACTCCAGCTTTGTGAGTTTTAAAGGCTCTGTGACATGTGGTTCTGCGTCCACACCCAATGTTACTGAGTCACTTCATTCATAAAGAAGGCCTGAAATACCCTTGCGCTTCTCTCGCTCTCTCCCTTTCCTTCTTTGTAAATGATCTCGTAAAAAAAATGGCTTTCCATTCACAGGGAAAGTACCTAAAAATTTTCTTTGTCACTGAGGATTTAGAATCAAGCTACCCAAGATGCAGGTTTTATTCACAATCAAACTATAATGTAGGTGAGTTTATAAGTACAAGCAGAACCGTGGCTATTATTAAGGTTATATTATTAAGGTTATTGTTCTTGTTCTTGTTAAAACTAGGTCACGTATGCAGGTATGGCATTAGAAGCTTGAGATTGAGGCCATTAGATAACATCTTATCTTTTAGACGATAGACATCAGTACTAGTAGCAATTCTTCCATCTGCTCCTTAGGCAACATGGAAAAATGTGGGTCATTTATTAGTCCCTGGAAAAGAATGAGTGTCTTTGCGCTGTTCTGTATTGATTGAGACGCGGGCGTTTTGGCGTGCGCCGTAAACATTCATTTTTGGATGTATGTAGTGTAGAGTGTGTGTGAAGCGAAGTGTGTAACAGTCTGTCTCAGATGAATAATACAGAGAGGAGATGAATAGTGTATGAGAGGTGGCCTCGATTACTTCACTGTCGGTCTTTGATGTGTGTACGCGCGTGTGTTTGTGTGCGCGCATGCTGCCGGAGGGGGTCGGAGGCCGGAGCCACGTCGCACACACGCACACCACCTCCCCGCTGCCACAAAAAGCCAAGGACACCGCTCCCACTGATCTGATTTCAAGTTGTGCCTTTGCAGCTCCGAGAGCCTAGAGGGACAGGTGTAAATGTAGCCCTGACCTTGGCGCTCATACCAGCCCTGCCTGCTGCTCCTCATTTATTTATTATCAGCCCCCGCTTTCTCTACACTCTCCAGCTCTGTTTCATGAGTGCTCTCTGTCTCTCTCACGCTTTCTCAGCCCTCAGGACCCAGGCCTCATTATACCACCACTCCTTTTTGAAATGTGAATACAAGTGACAGTGACTAGCTCTGAAATGACAGAATTGCCCCATTTGGGGTCACCTTTCACCAAACTCTCTCTCTCTCTCTCTCTCTCTCTCTCTCTCTCTCTCGAGCAAGTGGGCAGTGGCCATTTCTCCAGACTCAGCCTTACTTTTCCAGGCTGCTTGCTTGGCTAGTTTAGTTTGCATTCTCTAATATCCCTCTGTAAGCAGAGTTAAATATGGCACGCGGTGCCTAGCAGGACACAGATTGCACCCTTTAAACTTCCTCTAATGCCTACATCTGCGTTAATGTTTTATTTTTTTCAAGTTGTCATCGGTTTCCACACACAGTGGAATTTTCCGGAGGAAGTGCACGAGCTGGCAGAGCAGCCGCCCTGTCACTGCACTCTGGTCTGAAATCTCTGCTTCTCTGCCCACTCCGTAGTCCTGCTGCGTATTATCACAGTGCTTGTCAGGCAGTGATGAATGACGGCGTGAGGTCTTAGATAGCTCAAGTGACCCGCGAGGCGGCAGGCAGCACATCATCATGGCCCCCCTGTGGTGAGAGCATGGATCTGCACATCCTGCTCACCAAAACCCCCCTGAAGATCCCCCAAACTCCACCCCAGTGACTGTTGTTGGAATAGAGGAAAGGACACACAGCCCAACAGACAGAGAGAGTCAGAGAGAGAGAGCCCACGACTGTGTGTGTGTGCGTGTGGAGGCACAATCTCCAAACACTTTGCTGTGGCCTGTGAAAGTGCCCACACACCCTGAAGTTAATTTAGCCTTTTTCCGAGAGGTGTTTTCTCTCCCTTACACTCCTTCAAAGCAGGTTTTGTTTGTGCTGTGATAGCCAGATTTAGAGTGTTTTTAATAGCACTTTGAGCTGGGCAGGGCAGGAAGGCCATGCTACCATGTTTCCTGTCACCTTTGTTTTTATGCAGGAGCCAGTTTTGCTGACTTGTTGCACATTTATACACTGCACAAATGCGTGCACTGTGACCGAGCCGAAATGTCTGTTTCTGCTCTTAAGTCTCATCGTATACAACCTGATTAATATGATCGTTTCAGCCAGTTTAGTAGGTCATGCTCTTTTACTGTTGTGGTTTGTTTATTATATAAGGTTTTAAGGCAGGATGTGGGCTGTCTTATGTTTGCATTTGCGGTCGTTTTGTGTGTGCGGATGTCGTCGTCGTCATCGCTTTCTCTCCCGTGACACGTTGTTTTGGTTTTTTTTTTTTGACTGAATTTATCATGCAGTTTTTCCACCCCGACATAACAGGTCAGCCTACACAAAAGGTCAAGTGGTGATTTCACAAGCCTGCTGTGTATTTAGACAAAGCTCACTTAAAGAGGCATTTCTTTGAAAATGTTTGGACCACCGCCGCTGCGTTTGAAGCACTCTCATCTTTATCTCCGGCATTATCTTTTTGTAAACACTCGTATCATTTTATAAACGCTTGTACAAACTAGTTTTTCAACTTCCAACAATTATTGTTTAAGATGGAAGTGTTCTTGAGTCACAATGGCCTTTTTCCTTTTTTTTTTCTCTCTCTCTCCGTGATCTTTCTTGTACAATAGTGTACTGTTGAGCAGTGAGAGAAGGGGAGGGGGTGTGAAGCAAAACCAGGGGAAAAGAGCCAGCTCTCTGGAACAATTTCTGGAAAAAAAAAAAAAGAGAAGCCCGTTGTTTCAACAGAATGCGCGCCTGGTGATTTGGTAACCCTCCCCTCCTCCTTCTCTCTCTCCCTTTACTCTCCCTCCCTCCTTCCCTCCGGCTCTACCCCCTCAGCCCCGCCTCTTCTCTGCCTGGTCGCCTAGCAACCCAGGGCTGGAGCAATCGTGGCAGGGCCAGAGCGACTCAGCGAGCAGATTGGAGGATGATTTATTAGCTGGGTTTAGAAAGCAGCGAGCCCAGGCAGCTGAAATGGAGCCTTAAAGCAGAGCCGAAATGCAGAGCGCGAGACGCAGAGAGCGAGAAAATGATAAAGTGGCGCGCACGCAGCTCCCGCAGACACCCAAGCGGTGTAAATGCTACAGTAGGCATAACGTAATTACAGCGACACAATCAGGCCAGCAACAACACACACATACAAGCCTGGCAGGTGTAATTGGTTTTGGCCCACCGGTCAGGAACCAAGGCCCCCGAATGACAATGGCAGATTCTCTGTGTGTTTAACAAAATGCCACGGGACAGACCTGTGACCTGCACGCCGCTGTTTTAGGGCCTCATTAACACACGAGAATGTCAGGTACCTACATGTAGAAGAGCTGTTTATCCTGCTCCTATTAGTCCAGCTCTGATCCCCAGTTGTTGTGCCAGATGTTAGCCAGGCTTAAGGTGGCAGAGAAACAATGGAGCAGTACACCTGGGAAGCCACGCAGTTAATATCACTTCCTCGTACATACGTTTTTTATTTACTGTGAAGTAAACCTTAAAAGGCTGCTTTGTTCTTTGTTTATTTTTTAACATGTATTAAATCATGATTACAAGATAAAATTGAACCTAAGGTCTTGAACACTGCTCCACCTACTGGTTAATCCACTACACCTCCCACCACATTAGAGCGTTTAATTATTTACTTTCTGGCACCGTCTTTTTTTTTTTTTTCCTATTCGAGTCTGAGCACATTAATCTGTCCTGTTTGTATAAATGCCAAGGCAAGGAAAAAGCAGATTTGATGGCATTTTCTGATTTAGCCTTTTCATTATCTCAGAGATGCAGTTTGGTGTGAGTTTTAAGAGAGCTTTGAAGGGGAAATATTGTAAACCGTGTCATTTGGAAAAAGAAATGCCCCCGCCCTGCGTCAGATTGTTTTTTTAAAAAGCCATGTGTAAACACTTCCTTAGTTACATAACCAGCACAGACTCGATGCGCTAACATTTAATAGGAGCTCCATGTCTGGTTTTCTTGGTGGCTTGTCTCCATTTATTCATCTCCTGAATCTTTCTGCGTGCACACACACACACACACACACACACACACACACGCGTGCACACACACACACACGCACGCACGCATGCACGCACAGACACACCACTCCGGTTGTGTTCCTTTCTGCTTAGGTGGTGTCTGTCTTGCCGTGCTTCAAGTGCATTTAATAAACGATTCAGTCTCTCATGAGGGGGTTGGAGTACTAATGAGACGGGCAGATGTGAAACTGCGGTTCTAACACACATGCCAAACGCACACATAAAGACAGCTCGAGCAGCACGCTTGCACTCGGAGCACACTTGAGTGTCGGAGAGCCACCATGCAGCACAGAACTCCACTCCAGGTTTTACACACTGCTGCCAAACAGAGGCTCCCTAGCAGAAAGATCACATGTAAAGCCTTCCCCTTTGTAGTGGAGGAGCAGAGAGTGACAAGCTATTTCTTGCTCACAAAAAAGCGTCGCACCTTTGGGGACTTTGTGGATTTTGTGCCTCGGATATTCCTCTACCTGCAAGTGGACTTGGCGAATTGGAGCGTCCTCCAAGCGTACTTGAGCAGTTTTTATTCGGGAGAGTTAGTAGGTGGAAAAAGCATTGGTCGAGATTACAGTGGAGCGGGGCTCGTCTCTGGAACAAGAAAGTAAATCTGCTGCTTGTCTGGTTCGTTGGTTATGAATGTTTCCTGCCTCCGCTTTTTTTTTTATGGCTCACACAGTCTGTGGCTTTTAAAGGAATAGAATAGAAATATTTAACCGTCTGTATTTCCCTACTTGTAATTACACCTAGTGAAGTGTATAAGCCGGCACTTTAACTGTTGAAAGTTATTTCTTTTTCGTCAAGTAAAGATTAGACATTATTAAACCTGCTAAAAATGTACAAGTCTTAAGGCACCAATGTCGTCTTCTGTGATTTTATGTAGGTGAGCATTTTTTTTTTACCTTCTCACCGAAACTGAGCTCCTCTTTGAAGTCTGTGTTTGAGAATTGCTCAGTCAGGAAAGGCGTGTTGAGATTCTCCCTAACTTACTGAAGTTCACTTTTGAACCTCAGACGCCTCCAGCGTGCAGTTAGCAGTTTGTGTCATTCGGTTTCACATGAAATTGCCTACACCTTTGCTTTTTATTGTGGAATACTTACAGTTCTCCTTCCTGCTTTTGCTGTCGTTTTCCTGTTTTTTTCCCCCCTTATGGTAACCTCTAGCTCTTAAGCCACAGAGAGATAGCTATCAGAATATTTTCTTCTATTTACAGTTTGAGGTATTTGTGTAAACATGAAAATGGTTATTTGATTCCCGGTCTCCTTTTTTTTTTTGTGTGTGTGTGTTTTTTTTTATAAACAGAAACGGTTCATAAAAGGACTGAGACAGTACGGCAAAAACTTCTTCAGGATTCGGAAAGAGCTGCTACCGAACAAGGAAACGGTAAGCCATTTTCACTTAATGGTGAAGCTTTTTTTCTTTTAAATGAAGTCACTTTTTCCTTTAAATGAAGTTACTTTTGATTTCTTAGCCCTTTTTTCTGCACTCCTTTCTAATATTTACAACCGACATGCTGAAGTCAGATCACGCTGACCCTGGACTAGTGAAAGAAATGAGATACAAGGAGCTCACGGATGGAAGTGGTGCATGGATATTAGATTTAACAGTAAGCATATTAGGCTGTTGGATGGGTTCCCGAGAACAGTAAACACACTGTGTTTGCAACCAAAACAGAACGATGACTTTATGCAGTGCTGCTGAGGAAGGCACTCTTTATATCTGCGCCTCACTGATATAAACTCATAAATTCACAATTCTGCTCCGTTTATTACCACCTCCTTGTCCCCCTTTAAACAGTTTAGCTGTATTGCATAAAAAAACGACATTAACTTTAACTGTTAGATTTGTGTAAAGTAATGCAGGCATTGTACATTTGAGAGGCGTATTCGCCCAAATGCTTTGCTTAGTAAAGTAGTGCTGTTTTACATTTTCCGAGTGCTTGTGTCTACTCATTGTTACAGCATTTGCATGCATAGAACACGTTCAACTTGGCTCTAGAATAAACACTGTCTAGCGTTAGTCAAGTTGCGCAGTTCACTGTTTGTACCAAATGTGTGATTGGTGGCCCGTACCACGACTGACAGATTGATTTCAGCCGGATTACAGAAGATTCAGGCACAGAGATGTTGAACCCGAGGAATGTGTTGCGGTTGACGGTAGACTTGATCTTCATTAAGGTCCTTGATGTAGATCATAGCTCGCCTTTGCTGGCATGTCATTTTAACTAATTCACCAATTGACAGATGTAATCCTACACTCTCGAGTGTGATTTAGTGCCTATAAGCTGTGTAGTCTTTTTGTCAGCTTATACGATGTGTCGTTTTATGTATAATCTCAAATCTAATAGTCACTTAGCAATGTATCACACCGTGTTTCTAGAAGCGTCTTGTTTTTATTAGCTCTAATGCCTGTAGCACAGTTTGACTGAAATCCATGTTGGCTCTGACACGAACCATGTTTGTCATTTAAAGGTCAACTGTTTGCCTTCTCTGTCTCACTATCTTTCTGGATCCCGTGTAACACAAGCCAGTTTAAAACGCATGTTAATTTATTGATTTAGCAAGGTCGATTAGGCATTAAAGAAAACCCCGGGTACGAAAGGAACCAGTGCTGAGGCGTCAAATTCAGCGCAAATAAATATTAACCAAGGGAGTGTTGACACAAGCGAATATATGTTTGACTAGAGTAGCAGTTCGGCTTCATGTTCAGATTCATTACTTGTTATGGCTGTGTTTACTCGCTCAGTATAGCGCAAAGAAGGAGAAATTGTCCTGTAATTAAAGTCATAGAGTTGGTTAGGATTTTATCACAAGGTCATTAAGTAATTACAGAGGGATTAGGATTCTAAATAGATGACCCAAGCATGATGCAATTTCTTAATGGTTGTTGTTATGTTATTCCTCAACTTGAATAACCCTTGAGTAAGACGACTGTAACATTAAATGTCAGAGGGATTTAATAGAGTGAGGCAGACGAATTGAAGTTCAGGGTTGTGAGGTTAGTTCAGTATAGACAGTGAGCTAAAAGCCTACACTGTCTTGCAGCTAAAGCCCTTCTTTGCTTAAGCATGATCTTACTTTCGTCTTGAAAGTCAGTCCTCTGTATCAGTGCCAGTTGATGCCCCTAGGAAAGTTTGATTTATTTTCCCAGCAGTCCTTTCTCCTCCTCCTCCTTTTCTCTCATCCAGTTTTGTTCATAGGTGACTCTTTAAGTAAGTTGCTAATGTTTAGTAGGAGTCATATTTACTGCACTTCAAACCCTGAAATCCAAAAGCATGTGCTATTTTCTAACCTTTCTGTTCAACACCAGTTTATCGCGTAATGATTTTTTTTTGCTAATCACTGCCCTTCCCAACACAGTTGTTCTACAATTCACGACTTGTACACAGCTTGTTAAAGTGCCGGGCCTACAGCCAGGACTACAGAGGGCGATACAGTGCAGTGCATCTGTCTCTGCCTCTCCCCTCAGCTCTTATTAGCTGGGTTTCTCATAAAGAACTGGTGCCAAGAGTAAGCGCCCACTGCTGTGCAAACACACCAGGCCTGACTAGCTCTCAGGAATGCTTTATATGAAGGCAATAAAAGGGGAAGCAGGGGAAGTGGGTGTGTTGCCTGACCGTCGTTGTTCTTTTCACCGCCACCATTTCCTCCACTCAGAATACAGCGTCATGGAATCATTTGTATACCGGTGCTAGAAATGTTCCTAAACATCCCCAACGAGCTTAGTCTACAGATAGCAGATAATTCCTTTTGCCATTTGTTTTTCCAACACAACCTCTCCCGTGAGGCCTGGTGGGAGATTCGAGTCTCACTGCCACTGTTACTTAACTCTGCTTTTATCGATTAAGGTCTGAGTGATACCAGCACGCGTCATTTCATCTTGCAGTTCGTCTTGTTAACAGATTAACTAGATAGTGTTAATTCTGTTGAAGTTGCTTATTATTATGTATCTAGACACCTAAAGTTAATAAAGGAACCCCAGACTATATTTTCCTGTTTCAGCCAGTAACAAAGAAGGGCACAGTATATAATTATGTTTGGAAGTAAACAACGTTTTGCCATTATAACATTTTCTCCAGTCACCACTTAACCCTCCTTGAGGTGTAGCTCAGCCGTTGATTGTATTTAGATGCCTGCTGTTCAGGAGAAAGAGCTCTGCCTAATTGGTCTGGTCAAATTAAGGTACACAGGAAGAAGGAGAGAAAGGCTGCGGTAAGAGGTGATATCTCCTTCCCAGTCAAAAATCAGCCTCTGTCCAGTGCCGTGAACATCCAGGAGCACGAGCAACATACACCCTCAGGATCTGCAATTTTCAAGATGACCAAAATAATTTTTATTGGTTCAGCCTTGTAGCAGATGTCTTCCCTGGTGCGATCTGTACACGCGTCAAATTAAATTCATAGCAGCGTCGTCTGCCGGCTGCCTCGGCCCCAGAGAACTTCATATAATTACACGCTAAGGATCGAGCACTAATTTAAAAGGTTAGATCTGCTACCACAGTTAGGAGCAGCTGTTTGTGACAAAATAGCTTGCTTGTTTTTGGTAAATGATGTTCTTTTTTTATGGAGAATGTCATTGTACTGTAGATTCATTATACTCAATTCTATCCATCAGACAGTAGTTCTTCTCGTTCTTCTCGTTCTTCTCTCTGAAGAACAAATATGTGATCTGCAGTTCTGACGGTCCCTTTTTGAATACGACCGGCATTAGGTCCTGTAGTGCGGTTTTGTGAACAAAGGCATGGCTATTCATGTTGATCTTTAGGATTAGAGTGAACAGCCCCTGTCGAAAAGTCACACCATAGCTGTATATTTTCTTCCATTGGCATAACTGCTTACATCAGGGAAACACAAGTGCTGATTCTCGCACTTGTGCATCTTTGACCTGTGAAAGCAGAGCTTATACCTCTATTCCAACAGAAACCAGGGGAGCTGCAGGGATTATCCAGCTAACATCCTTTTACTCTCTGCTGCACCAGCCAAGGCCACTCGCTTTTTTTTTTTCCTCTTGTCTTTGCTTGGTTTAACCTCGAAAGTGGGTGTCCATATTTAAACAGAAGCAGGTGTGGTTCTGAGTTTTGTCATGTCCACCTTAAAGAAAGGATAGATTAATGCCTAACCTGCCTGCCGATCTCTCTTCAGGACAGTCTCTTTAGCATTTCTTCGACTGAGCAGCACATCGATTACGTGTACCATCAATAAGTGCATTTATTAAAATACTTCAAAGCTCAAGGATTTTAAATAATGAGATGAAATACAGAACAAATCGGTGACTGAGTGCATAAAATATCAGGTTAACGTCAGTAGATTGCTTCAAACAAGTACTGGATTTGAAAAGCAATTTTTAACATTCATTACAATCTATTAATGTTTTTTTTTGCTCGTAATAAATAGTTCATCAAACATTCTGAGCCAGGCTGTGTAGTTTAGTGCAGAAACTCTGACTCGAAATTCTGTCTCACTTTTTCTGCCATCAAGGCTAGAATTACATTCCAGCTACTCACCCCCTATCCCCCCCTTCTTCTTCTTCCCGGGCACTCTTTACCCTGCATAGGGACAGGAAAGCGCAGTCCAAACTCAGCTAATGGATGTTTACAGCTGCAGATTGACTGCTTGCACCCAATCACCACATGTTCTTTTTTAGCCTCCAACACATTTGGCTCGAGCGAGTGCGCGCTGGAGACATTTTCTCTGCGCAAGGTTGATTGTCCATTGTTATCTTCCATTTTCTCCCTCTTCTCACTCCCTTCGGCGCTCTTTCCCCCTCACTGCCCTCCCCTCGCATTCTCCCCTGCTCTCCTTGCCTTGCTTTTGCCAGCTCCAGCCTTAACCGTTTGGCATCCTGTCAAAGCAGGGGCCTTTTGTGGCTTCATCACAAATCTGCCAGGAAAAACAGAAACCATCTGTTCAAGCCTGGGCTTGAGCACGGATGAGTGTATAAATACAGGAGTTTAGCCTTCACGCTCATACTGCGCACGCACGCACACACTCTCAAACACACACACGACTAGAAGGGTCCAGCAAATGGCCCAATTTCCCCTAACACTATGCCAGAGCTGTTTCGAAATCACAGTGAACAAGGCATGATCTCTTGGAAATTGCAGTTCACACACAGAACCTGCTCATAAAAACGCCCACATCACCACTTACTTGGGGCAAAAATGAGATGGAAAAAAATCCCTTAGTGCAGTGATAGCAGGTTAAACCTCTTCCTTGTCAGATAATCCACCCTGCAGAAATATCCTGCAGATGGAAGCATTCTGAAAGAGCCTGTAATTCAGGCGCTTATGCTATCTGGATTTGTTTTGTTCACCAACATGTCTGTGTTTTTACTGCTAACAACTGCATGAGGAAATACGAAAAACGCAACTGGTTTAGTTATTACTAACCATACAGTGCAACTATATATTTTAAATAGATACTACAGACATAAGCATTCTAGTAACTAGCTGTGAAAATAAGACAAATGACATGGTTAAAAGGTAGAAAAATAATATTTAAAAAGGTAAATCTAAAATTTGGATTGTGTTTAGGGCAGAGAGCAGAAAAATATCATATCCTCAAATGTAGCTCAGAATGTATCCACATAATGTAGGGCAGTTTTGCATTTTGATGTTCATGAAAGTGACTTCAGAAATGTGGGTGTGTCCCCCGTGCAAGACTTTTCCCCCTTCGGGGTTATCTTTTATTTTTACATGATGGCTCCCTTAATAAAAAAATAATAATAATAATTGCCTGTGATTCTGCACTGTACAATACGGTTTTGTTTTGTTCTGCTCTTCTGACTGTTAGAAAAGGATGGGCAAGAGTAAAGCGAAGGAAGATGAGGACTAGAGCTGGAAAGTGGCTTAGCAAAGCCTCTCCGCTTCCCTTCAAACCATATTTCCTCTCCCATTACTGTAAAGGATTTTTTTTATAGGTCTGCATCACCCAAAGAAATTTGTCATCACTGCATATGACCCACTCAGAACATTTCATCAAGTCAGTTCAGCCTCATCTACACGCCTCCACATATTGCTCAAGCAGATCGTATTAACCGCGGCATTTTCACTGTACTCATGAACGTCTGATCTCTAGCCGTTGTCATTTGTTTTTATAGCTCACGAACGATATTACTTTTGAATGACCATAGTGATTCCTTTCCTAGCAACAGCATTGCCCTAGTTATTGAACTGAACTTTGGAGAATTTTATCCCTGGCAGTTTTTCTCAGAAACATAAAATTCTTTCTTCATAAATGGGCTGACTTTTTTCTCATCTCCTTTCATAAGTCTAAGCTTCATGGCTCAAATCCGGCTCTAGACAAAAAGCAAGGGGAGGGTTACATAGTGAAGAAAGCCTGCCCTGTGTCCTCCTGAGCAGTTTTGATCTGCACATTTCAATTAGATTTCACATCAGGAAGTCTGCCATCCCTTGGCCCGCACCTGCGCCCTGTTCATCCGCGCCAAAGCCGCACGCTTTCCAACACGCACTCGCCCCACACGTTTACACAGCCCATTATTCCTCCCAACATCATATCACAGCAAAATTACCCAAAGGAGTTCTGCTAATCGCATATTGTAAAGGGTTATCACGGAACATTAACGCGAACCCGTTTTCCTAGCCGGGCGGAAACAGCGCTGTCATGCTAGTGCCTTCACCTTGTGTTTGTTTTTAAAGTGTGGCGAGAGGCTAAGGTGGGTGGAAATCTCAAAGTCAAAGAAGAGGGTTTGTCACACTTGTGTTTCTCATTTGGCTAATGTCTCAGCCACCCACAAGTAATTGATGTAATTGTGATAATTGATATTTCGCCTACTCATGTCCGCCAGCATGCTCCGAAGGGGGGGAGGGGGGGAGTTACACT
>JAOVVH010000024.1:8844493-8856172 GCA_028566435.1 Scorpiodoras heckelii | reverse complement strand
CCGTTACACGGCCTCTTCCAGTGCTGGTGCATAAAGCCAGAAGCATGTGGGAAACATTTGCAGGAATCAGACGCTCTTAGGAAATCTTTACTTCTCTAGTGGCCACTAGCAAAATGCTATAGAAGAGTTTCTTTCATATAGTTTTATTGCTATTCAATTTATTAAAGACGTCTTATACTGTATCTTGGCCTTCTTGATGCGTACTACTCAGACTTTATTGTTCTATCATTTCAAAGAATAAAGTTGAGAATTTTATTCATACACAGAGCACCATATAAGCTATTAAATGCCTTTCTTTTGATTTTTTCCCCCCATTTTGTTCAGAAATAAATAGCTTATTTTAAAAGGTCTTAAGAACCCATAAAGATTTGGCTCTAGTGTTTGCTCATGTACAACATGGAAACCTGTGTTCTGTTTATGTTTCCTGATAACCTGTACCTACATCAAGCTTCTGCTGACTCACATTTGTTTCAAGTTCTGAATAGTTTGAGGTTTGGGTTTCATATATCTGTATATTTTCTTTTTTGGGAGGAAAAAGTTTCAGTGCTCTTCCCTGTACAAATGTAACATGTAGTGCATGTAGATAAATATGACCGAGCATGAAATTCGTTGAGCTTCTAGGATAATTAAAACTTGCCTGTTTAAGCAAAGTGTAAGTGCTAGCCACCAAGCTGTTGGAGTGTTGTTGAGAGCAGCGTTTTAATGACCAATTTAAGTAAAACAAAAAACAGCTGAACTAAAAATAGAATACAATCAATACACTTTAATGACGTCTAAATCCAATTCATGCTGAGTTTAAGAGATGCGTCATACCCAGTGCTTGAACTCCTTTAACAATCCTGCAATACGTTAAAGCATGTTTAAAGCCAAGCGACTGATACGTGACTAATTTCCTGTTGCAAAATGAATATGCAGTAGGAAGGCAGGAAAGGTAGAATTGTTATAAACCACCACAGGCGGAGTGCTACATAATTGCTCCCTCCGTCTGGCCATACTTTCAGGGTGTGTGTATTATTTTGAAAGCTGCTGGAAAGCACCAGTTAATTTGTGCAGGCTGTCTCAGCAAAGTTTCTTCTGATCCATGATTGCATGTGTTAATGTTTCAGTAGGGTATTGATTTGCCGGCTGGCTTTTGTGTGCTGGATTTATATGCCCTGCTCCCTGGCAAGCGCACCCTGAATGTTTGATTAAAGTTCAATTGACTCTTCCAACGAAGGGACTCAGAGCTGTTTCACTCCCTATTTGTAGTGCCAGAGCTCTCCCCGACATGTTCTTTTGTTCCCATTCAAGCGCCTGCCACCCAGGCAGCCACCAATGTACTGATCCTAATATCCCAACATTCAGCGAGCTTCGCTGCTTAATCCTGGTACAGAGACAGCCGCAGCACAACATGTCAGGTTGCTGCAAAACCCGGCATGGAGTCTCCGTCCTAGCATCCCTGTTCGCTCGTTCGCTAGCTGACCTCAGCACTGAACCTTTCTCCTCAGCCACCCTCTGAAAATAAGCCTCTGTTTGTGTGCCGTTATCAGTTTGACATTTGAGGGCTTTTATTACAAACAAAGAAGGAGCAAAAACACTGCTAACAGCTTTGTTTAGTTTGGACTAGCGGATGAGCATAAATTTGTTACCGCTTGATTTGTAACAGCGGTTCAGCAATGGGTCATTTTTTAATAAGATTAAAAAAGTGAACATTAAACAAACAAGACATTTTTCAGTATGCACAGAGAAGGAACATCTTTTGACTTCCAGCTTCATGCCTTTTTTTTTTTTTCTTTTTTTTTTCTTTGCAGGGAGAGCTGATAACTTTTTACTATTACTGGAAGAAAACCCCTGAGGCTGCTAGCTCCCGAGCCCACCGCAGACACCGAAGACAGCCTGTCTTCCGTCGGATCAAGACCCGCACAGCAACCACGCCTGTAAACACTCCCTCTCGACCACCTTCCAGCGAGTTCTGTGAGTGCTCTTCATTCCCTAGAGGCAGGGAGCAGACATAGCTAAACAGCCTGTTTCGACACAAAAATAAATATGCAGGGGACCTTGACCCTTTATTATCATCGCAAAGTAAATTCATTCATCCACAGAACCCGAAAAAGTCGTTATGGAAAATGGAGCTTCACAAGTGATGGCCATGGTTTGCATTTGTTGTCATTAATTCTGGCTCTCTCTTTCAGTGGACCTGAGTTCAGCCAGTGAAGATGACTTTGACAGTGAAGACAGTGAACAGGAGCTGAAAGGCTACGCCTGCCGCCACTGTTTTACCACCAGTAAGAAAGTTCTGTTCACTATACTAAATGTCTATTCCAATGGTTAGACTACTGCATTCTGATAGTGCCTGAGTGTGTATTTGCACGTCCTTTAGCTATTTAGCAGCACAGCATCCAACAAGATTCACATTAATAACCTGATATTCAACTGACTTCAGTGAAATATGAGCTTTTCACAGCCAGTAGTTAGTCAATTCCCAGGTGCACTGATCACAATATTAGATTTTAGTAGTAACACAGAGAGACACGTGGCGTTCCTACAACAGTGCTAGCATCACAGGCTTGTCAGGGCCTTAATAATTCCCACAGCAGGTCTGTAATTACTCTCTGTTTGAGGGAGCCATGCTGCTCACCCAGTCTCTCTACTGGCAGATGGACCTTGGAGGATGTTGCTGCTAATTTCATCCTACCTGACAGTTACTCATTTGTTCTTTGCCTCATTAAACCCCCTGACTTGTTGGATGCAGTTGGTGCTCACAGTACTCCCATATGGTGTGAGCTATGAACATCGCTACGTAATACAGTGTGGCAAGCTTCACTGTGAGCGTTCAGATGGCTCTGTGATGTAAGGGTGTGAGTCAGAGACCAGGCTAGTCCATGTGTACTTCTACCCAGTCACTGACAATCAGAGCTAATCTGGAGTCGGAAATGTGTTTGCAGCCTCCAAGGACTGGCACCACGGGGGCCGTGAGAACATCCTACTGTGCACCGACTGCCGCATTCATTTCAAGAAGTACGGTGAGCTGCCCCCAATCGAGAAGCCCGTGGACCCGCCGCCGTTTATGTTCAAACCCGTCAAAGAGGAAGAGGATGGGCTCGGCGGGAAGCATAGCATGAGGACTCGACGGAACCGTGGGCCGGTGAGTCCCAGTCATGAGAGGGGAAAAAAAAGACTTTCATATGTGGATTAAGCTTTGCTTTTGTACTTAACACTTACATTTTAGTATGCTTTTACTGAGAAGTAAGTTCTGAGTGTTTTTGTCCAGATGTCGACACTACGAAGTGGCCGGAAGAAGCAGACAGCCAGCCCTGATGGCAGAGCCTCACCAACCAATGAGGACCTACGCTCAAGTGGCCGGACCTCACCCAGTGCAGCCAGCACGTCCAGTACTGACAGCAAGATGGACTCAGTGAAAAAGCCCAGCAAGGTATGGACTCATTATTGCACCCTGTACCAGCACAACATATTCGTTTCCCTATGAATCAATGAAGGAGCCTAAATGTTTATCTTCTATTACAACAGAAGATAAAGGAGGAGGCACAGTCACCTATGAAGAGTGCCAAACGCCAGAGAGAGAAGGGATCCTCGGACACAGAGGAGCCTGAAAGGACCAGTGCTAAGAAGTCAAAGACTCAGGTAGGATTCCCTTTGCCCTTGAGCAAGGCCCTAACCCGTTCTAACCCCAACTTCCTAACAAGCTGGGATATGTGAAGAAAATAATTTCACTGTACAGTAATCTGTGTGAAAAAATAAATGCTTCTTCTTATTATTGTTATAATTCTAACACTCCATCATGTCTAGCAGTTATAATTCACCTAGGTTTGTTGATGATACTTCAAGATCAGATTCAGTAGTCCTTCTCAAAATAGGACCTGAGCATGCAGTACTGCTACTACTGACTTTTTTAACTTTATTTATTTGTATCCTCCAGGAGTTGAATCGGCCTGACTCGCCCTCAGAATGTGAGGGAGAGGGTGAGATAGAAAGCTCAGATGGCCGCAGTGTAAACGACGAGGGCAGTGACCCCAAAGACATTGACCAGGACAACCGCAGCTCGTCTCCCAGCATTCCAAGCCCGCGTGACAACGAGAGTGACTCAGATTCGTCAGCTCAACAGCAGATCCTCCAGGGCCAACACCCTCCTGTAATCCAGTGCCAGACTGCACCACCTTCCTCCACCGCCACAGCGCCTACACCCCCGACATCAAGTGCAACGCCACTCCCCTCACAAGCATCTCCATCTGTGCCCACCACCCCAATCCCTCCACAGCAGATTGCTTCAGCAGGCCCACTTTCTCACATTCAGTCCGGAGCAGCACTTCATCCTCCAAGGTTGCCTTCTCCTCACTCGCCCTTGCAGGCCATCCCGCAACCACCCTCTCAGAATGGCCCACAGGCTCTACAGCCTCAGCTGCATGGCCCCATGCCTCCGATGGGCCATCCTCTTCAGGCAGGGCCTCACATGCCTCATCCCCATGCTTCCTTACCTCCACAGAATTTCCCTCTCACGCCATCTCAGGTTCCCCCTTCCCCCATGTCAGCCCAGGCACAGTCCTCACTATCCCAGCCACAGCAGCAGCCACCTCCTCACACTTCTCCATCGCAGTCTTCATCTTCCCAGAGTGGCACACAGCCCCCACGAGAGCAGCCCTTGCCTCCTGCACCCATGTCCATGCCTCACATAAAGCCTCCACCCACCACCCCCATCCCTCAGATGCAAAATCCTCAGACCCACAAACATCCGCCACACCTGTCTGCTCCACAGTTCCCCCAGAAGCCACCCAACTTGCCCCCACTGCCTGCCCTGAAGCCCCTAAGTTCCCTGTCTACGCACCATCCGCCCTCTGCCCACCCTCCCCCATTACAACCAATGCCTCAGCCTCCAACTGCTCAGCCTCCGGTGCTCACACAGTCCCAGAACCACGTGCCTCCTCCAGCTCCACCACTCCCCTCACCTTCAACCGCTTCCTCACACTCTGCAAGTTCGCAGCCACCCTTCCCTCCTCATCCCTTTATCCCAGGAGCCTCAGCACCTCTCCCACCCTCTTCTGTTCCTTCTTCCGTGGCAGGGCCTCTGGCTGCACTGCAGCAGCCCCCCTCGTCCATTTCCATGCCCCTACCTGCTTCCATCAGTGCGCCCTGCTCAGGTCCTTCCACCGTGCCTGCCGTGCAGATTAAAGAGGAGCCGCTCGATGAGGCCGAGGAGCCTGAGAGCCCGCCACCTCCACAGAGGAGTCCTTCACCAGAGCCCACCATTGTCAACACACCCAGTCATGCCAGCCAGTCTGCACGGTACAACAAGCATTCTAACCTCTAATCTTGTGTATCATTGCACCAAATTACTCATAAACAGTATTATCCAGGTTATTTAGTAAATGTGCAAAACAAGTTAGAGTACCCTTTCTGTGCCTGCCCATAGCTGACCCACCGTCATCAAAGCCAGCATGGGCATGAGATTAATGACTGTATCATTAAAGTGAAAGGATGCACCAGTACACGAACATCTCTTGTTCTGTCTGTTGTGATGCTGTCTCCTAAGTGCTGCACACACTGCAAGTGAATAGCAATGAGGCTGCTAATGCACCCAGAATTTAGCTTATTATGCCAGAGGTACTGAAGAAACTGATTTAGTTGCTTTATAGAATAATGAGCTGCCATGCCCGAGGTCATTTATTTGTCATGAAGTAATTGCGTAATGGTCACGGTCCCTCCACAGGCTAAAAGGACTTGCCAAGTAGAACTAGTTTACACAAATTCTTGTGAAAATTGAATGAATCTAATTTTTTCTGTCCTGCTGTTTCAGGTTCTATAAGTACCTTGACCGAGGGTACAACAGTTGTGCAAGAACTGATTTCTACTTTACTCCACTGCTATCATCCAAACTGGCTAAGAAACGTGAGGAAGCATTGGAGAAAGCAAAGAGGGAAGCAGAGCAGAGAGCACGGGAGGAGAAAGAAAAAGAGAGGGAACGGGAAAAAGAGAGGGAAAGAGAACGAGAAAGGGAGAAGGAGGCCGAACGAGCTGCGGTAGGTTTTACTCTGTATTTTCCAGTCTTTTATTAAATATACATGTGGTGTTCTTCATATTTCATGAGAATTATTTGATTTTACAGAAGGCATCCAGTTCTTCTCACGAAGGCAGACTGGGTGAACCTCCAATGGCTGGTCCAGCTCACATGCGGCCACCTTACGACGCCACTCCAGCCACCATTGCTACCGTGCCACCCTATATTGGCCCGGACACACCAGCCCTGCGCACGCTAAGCGAGTACGCTAGACCCCATGTCATGTCACCCACCAACCGCAACCACCCGTTCTTTATGCCTCTAAACCCAGCTGAGCCTCTGCTGGCCTACCACATGCCGGGATTGTATAACGCTGACCCTGCAATGCGTGAGCGTGAGCTGAGAGAACGCGAGATCCGCGAGCGTGAGATCCGTGAAAGGGAACTAAGGATGAAGCCAGGCTTTGAGGTCAAACCAGCTGACCTGGACAACCTGCACCCCTCAGCCAACCCCATGGAGCACTTTGCCCGTCATGGCCCCATTGGATTACCCCACATGGCGGGCCACCCATTTGCCACTTTCCACCCAGGACTTAACCCTCTGGACCGTGAACGCCTGGCCTTGGCCAACCCTCAACTGCGGCAAGAGATGTCCTACCCAGAGCGGCTGGCCGCAGAGCGTCTGCATGCCGAGAGGATAGCCAACGACCCCATCGCCCGGCTGCAAATGTTCAACGTGACGCCACACCACCACCAGCACTCGCACATCCATTCACACCTCCACCTGCACCAGCAGGACCCATTGCACCAAGGTGAGGGAAAATTTTTTTTTTGTTATGCCAGTCATTAAAATGCATAATAATTACTTGCATGCTTTAGTTCCATTTAAAAAAAATTGTTTTTCTGTAGTTTTTGTATAGCGTGTGTGTCTGTGTGTGTGTGTGTGTGTGTGTGTGTGAGAGAGAGAAAAAATATGCATGCAGCAGTAGCTATGCTTGGCCTGTGTTTATGCACTCTGTGATTGAGCTTGTTGTTTGAATGTCGCTGAGTGGTGGGCATGTACTTGTGGGCATGTACTTGTGTCTGTACTTTTGTATTATTGTAATACCTCTGTACCATGACAAATTGCTGCTGACACGGAGTAGGTGGTGGTGAATGTCTTGTGTGTCCGCCAGGTTCTGGGGGACATCCGCTTGTTGATCCTCTGGCTGCTGGACCCCACCTGGCCCGCTTCCCGTACCCGCCCGGAGCCATCCCAAACCCACTACTCGGTCAGCCACCACACGAGCACGAGATGCTGCGGCACCCAGTATTCGGTGCGTCTTCTGCCAACACGATCATATCACAAGCCAGATTAACAACAATAATTGTACTATGCTATTATACTACTGTATTTCTCAGGCTTGGGTTTTAGCTTACACTGCACCATGTGTTGATGTTGCAGGTACTTCATACCCTAGAGAATTGCCAGGGGGTTTGCCTCCGCCTATGTCGGCAGCACACCAGCTGCAGGCTATGCACGCTCAGTCTGCAGAGCTGCAAAGACTGGCCATGGAGCAGCAGTGGCTTCACGGCCACCACCACATGCATGGAGGCCCTCTGCCTGGACAGGAGGACTATTACAGGTCAGTGAATAACACTGGATAACGGAAGACATGGAAACTCCATGACCTACGATAACCGTGGCCATTTCCTGACTTTAATATATCAACTGAAAGTCAGTGCTTATTGATATGGGCATTGTGTGTACGGCCTGTGTTTAACTGGTGCTGTTTGTCTTCTCTTCCCCACAGCCGGTTAAAGAAGGAGAGCGATAAGCAGCTGTGATCACTTAGAGGGATGTGATATCACAGAGGTCAGCAGGACACAGGAGGTCGCACCAGAACAGTCACACAGGAACTTTGTGCCCTTGGGACATTTTTAAAAACCGAAAAGTGACAAGGATAATCTGATAACTTTTTTTGTTGTTCTGTTGTCAGTCTTTACTTTTATGGACATTTTTTTATTTTCTCAAGACTTCATTTTTTTATTTTTCGGTATATAGCGTTCACAAGTAGTGACAATGTCCTCAAGACTGATTGTGACTTTCCTGCATGAACATCCTCTGAGAAGCTTCCCTGGCATTTTTGTAGGTGCTAGAATACCAGACACTTTGTCACTGTGCTTATTCGAAAAAGAAAAAAAAAGGATAAGAAGTCGGGCCATTATATCTGAAAGTGCTATCTTAAATTCAATGTTTATTTTAATACATTGTAGGAGGTTTTTAATTTTAACAAAAGCTGCAGCATGGCGTTTTTTTGAGTCTGTAAATAGTATATATAAATATATATATACATATGATTATTATAATTATTATTATTATTATTATTATTAGGTGTGGATTCCTGACCGATTTGTTAGACCTCCAGTATAATAGTTCTGAAGCATCATCCCTTGTTTCAGAGGGGAATGAGATGGCATTATTTGCATAGGTAGCCATGTCGCATGGTTGCGGTCCATGAAACAGGGTCGCAGAGACATGGCGGTACCAGATTTGTATCCACACTCGCACCCGAGGTGAATGCTTAAGTTGAGCTGCTTTTCATCGTATAGACTGTCAGCGACTGATACACATACAGACAAGTTCATGAGGTCATTGCATCTTCATTTCTGCCAAGTGTGTGATGGCTCCGGGGTTGTGCACGAGGGATTGCAAAAAATTGCACTGAATAACATCAGAAAATGAATTGTTCAATTCCAATTGGTTTTAAGTGAACTGACAATGTGAATGAGTGCATTTTAAACTTCTTAGTTCTGTGCACCAAAGTGACAAAGTTGGTTTTATAAAGCTTTCCATTCAACCTTCTGAACGTACTTATTGAACATACGTATGTCCGTTTTCTCACAATGACGGGAAAGGCCTGATTTTATTTTCGTTAGTACTTTTCTTAAATGCTTTTAGTGATTTTAAACCAGTTGTTGGGTGCTAATGGCAGTGCAGTTCCCCCATCTCCACTACTCAAGTCGCTCTGCCTCCAGGTGCGAGGCTCCTCACTCAGTCAACCTCACTGTGATAATCGAAAGACTTGGTTCTCCATAAAAGATGGATTAAAGAGCTTTGAACAAGAATATGCGTATGTTGTGTGTGCATGTTTGTAGTAGTGGAGAAGATCATATTACCACTGCAGCTTCTCTCTGCATTCCTGACACTGCACTTCCCATGAGCCGTGATCCATGGGCCGTGATAGCCGTCGTCCACTGTTACATGCAGTATTTCACTCTTTTTATGTCTCCCACACTCATCATGGTCATTTTACAACATTCATTGATGCTCTCCATGCCAGAAGGTATTTTTTTTTTGTTTCAGAATTGGAATAATACTTGATAATCAGTGCTGTTGTAGAAGATATTTTTCATGGGTTAAGATGAAAAAAAAAACACCCAAAGCTTGCACAGAAACTCGTTTGTGTCAGCTGAAGCCCAAACTCCATCATCAGCCATTTTTTCTTTTCGAGTTGGACTCTGTCTTCTACCTACCATTGACCTGTCTCTTCAGTGTATACAACATTCTAATATTGTTTTCAGCATTTCCTCCCTTTCGTCCAACTTTCTGTGTCTTAAACCTTCGATGTTGAGTGTTGTCAATGGTTTAGCTTCTTGTTTCAAAGCGGCAATAGCAGAATGACTGCTAAGATTTATATATACTGGTATCTTGAAGCTTATTGTATATATTAGTAGTCGCCATGGGATGACACAATGTAAACAAAAGTAGAGATAATTAAAACAAAAATTGTGAGTCCTGTGTTCTGCCCATTTGAGTATTTTGTAATTTTTTTGAAAATTTTGTGAAATTAAAATAAAACTAAGTTACACCACATGGATACTTGATTTCTAGTTATTTTCACTTTTGTTATATGACGCAGCAAACGTAAATGTTTATGCTGACAAAATGCCTGTGAGTGTTCTTGCAGTAAATCCTTTACACCAAGATTCTGTTCGGTATGTAAAAGTGCACTGACCAAAACTTTGAGCAGTGTGAATTGGTTCGATTTTATTTCTATAGCACTTTTCACTATAAGGTGAATATAAAGATGCATGTTTAGATCCCAGAGCCAACAGTGGTGAGAAGATATTCCTGGAGGCCACGTGAGAAAGAAACCTTGAGAGGAACCAGACTCAAGAGGGAACCTGTCCTCTTCTAGGTGACACCTGATAGTGTAATCATAAACGATTACTCTACAGCAGTTCTGTACTATTAAGTCAAACTTTGCTAAATGTCTTGCAAAAATGTTTGGTAGAGTTTTGGAATGAGCGCAGCAAAGACTTGACGATTACAACAGCAGTTTTTAGGTAGAAGTGTACCATATCCAGATGATATTAGCTGCTTAAGCAAGTTTGAGTAATGGTCTAAATTTGTTTTGTTTTGTCTCGGGAGGGAGTGTTTAGAATATCCGTGTGGGATCATCTACAACAGCAAAAAGTGAGTCACGAGCAGAAAGCTACCTGGACACAAGTATCAGGGTGAATCTGCAAGGTGCCATAGCAGGAGCAGAAGTGTCATAATCAGGCAGCAGGAGTCCACATACAGCTCACAAGACAGAACAGGTTATTAGGTATGTTCTTATACTATAGTGTGGTATTAAAGGGTCTTCATTGTGAACAGACTCCATGTTGGATAAATGTATTAGCCAAGCCTCGAATATTGTTTGTTTGTACACATTTTACGTATATCTCATAAGCCATGGGAATAATCATGCTGCAAACAGCACTAGCAATGTCTGTCATAAACCATAACCTTACTATCCTTATACAATGTACATCTGACCCTCATTAGATGATCAGGGCACTAATTCAGTAGTCTTAAATAGCCAAATGCTGTATTTTATGTGTAAGAAGCACCATCAGTGACGGCTTGCGAAGAGAAAGAATCGGGCTGAAATCTCAACCTGTCTCTGAGTCACAACATGGGAGGTCTTATCAGCTCCGAGGACCGCACTCCTGGTGTGACTGAAGCACAATCAGGGTGGAAGGCTGGGAGCTTCATTATCATGTTTCAGCAACATCAGACAGCAGCGCTGCGGTGGGTCTGCTCATTCGCCAAGATGGCTGTCAGGTTTGTCAGGCTTTCGGTCTCCGTATGAGGCTCTGAGCCATGGTTAAAAAGGTTTTTGGATGACATGCTGGGGATGGGCCAGCTAAAGAAAAACATCAAATAAGATGAGATTTCTCTCGAAGATCTGTATTAAACATGCTATTACTAGCTGCAGGATGATTATCATTTATAAATGGCACAGGGATTATGAATAAAGTGTGTGCTGGGGATGGAGGGTGTTTCTTGCTAACTTGATTGGGAGCTGTGATCTGACTCTGTTCTTTGGGAGCAATTAACGAACACTGTATGAAGCGGTTATGTTTTATCACAGCTGTATTACTGTAGTGCCTCAGTTCTTTATCTACTCTTCTCCCTTTATACTACAACCTCAGACCAAAATCATTGAATCACCCCACTTAGATGCTGTTTATGCAGTTTTTTGTTTTTTTTTACTTCATAGCATATAAGCAATATCGCAGATTTGACACAGCACTTTTTCTTTAATAGCTGAAAATTTTGGCTTCATGAAACGTACAGGGGTTGGACAATGAAACTGAAACACCTGGTTTTAGACCACAATAATTTATTAGTATGGTGTAGGGTCTCCTTTTGCGGCCAAT
>JAOVVH010000024.1:8795705-8807906 GCA_028566435.1 Scorpiodoras heckelii | reverse complement strand
CCCTGCCACACACACACAAACACACACACACACACACACACACACACACACACACCCTCTCTCCCTCCATCTCTCACGCCTGCCTGCCGTCTCCTGCTGTCCCGGGGGGCTTGAGCAGCGCTGCCGGCTCGCCCTGTGATTTGCAGGGCTTTGTCTAAGTGAGAAGCAATTAGAGCAGTGAACCCATTAATACATGCATGGTGTGTCCAAGCCGTGGCAGGATGAGCGAGAGCAGGGCGCTGGCCTCATAGGGCTCTGCTATGCTTGCCTCATCTCTCCCCTTTTTATCAGCAGGTAGAGAGCCAAGGCGCCGTCACACCACATCACGCCACCTCCCGCACTATCATTCCTGTTAATGAGATAATTGCTGCTTCTCATTTAAACTGCCATGCTTCCAAGGCCCATGCTGTCTTAATGTGTGTCACCCAGAAAAGAACACAAGCCACTATTTTTTGCTGCTCATGCTGAGTGTCTGATGTGCTGATTTTCAATTTTTCTCTTTTTTTTTTTTAGATAAAGGCTTCTGTAAAGAGTTGTAGGGTTTCCTGCAAAGCCCCCACACACTTTCCATCGCAGATGATTATCGGCGGTAAGCAGCAGCATGGAAATGCTGTAGGAGGCAATGGTGTATGGGTGGATGCAGGGTTCCCTCTGAAAAAAAAGTGTTTATGTGTGTGGGGCGATTCTCATTTCTGCTCTCGATTCGAAAATACCAAATCTCTCCCACTACAATATGTAGGTTTCCTGTGAGTATTCTAAGCCTGTACCTCCTGGGTGGATGGGATGAGGTGTTGGGTAATTAAAGATGGAGTAATTAGAGGCACTACTTACAGCAGTCTTAGGTGCTTGATAAGAGGCTAATCCTCTAAAGTAAATCTGAGATGACTAGGTCCCTGTTGAGCCCAGCTGCCCCTTCTTCCACCAGAGACCCAGAAGGAATGGCTTTGTTTGTGTTTTTTCTCATTAAATATGAGGATTTGGCCCAATTGAAAAAGAACCTTATCATGTGTGAGTCTGTGGATAAGAGTCAAACGATCATGCACAGTACAGAATTGCAGACTGTTCTGTTATAGGTAGTGTTAGGATCTGATGGATATACCTGTAACAATGCTTCTTGTCTGTAATGTATATAGAAAGAAGAGAATGCTGATATTGAGTGGTTAAGCTAAAAAACGTTCTGTGTCATATTTTGCTTAAGTCTAGGCCTAGGGCTTTGAGATGACATAATAAGCACTTGAGCAATTCTGTCTAATCTTTGATTAACTCTTTATTCAGTAAATGCAAATCTCAGGATTGAATGACTAATCCTGCCATACATATTCACTTTTATAATCTATATGATGTTATTGTCTCTGAACGCATGCTAAAAGCACCCATAATGCAGCGGACAGTGTTTGTATTAGCAACACATGGCAATCTGTTCCCATATGCTTCGCTCTGTAGAATCTATAATTCAGTACTAGCAGATGTCTGAATGTTAACGTATGCATGAATGTACATTATGTGCCAGCCTTCAGCAGAAGTCGTAGTGACCCTCTGCTCATGAGCCAAGATCACAAACACAACTCTTTCTTTTTCTGGGTAGGAAAAACTGAGTATTTTGTGAACTTTGTTTTGCTTAGGGTTAATTAGGTTAAAACTTTGGAGTGGATGATAAATGAGGCCACCCTGAACACTGATAGGTGGAAACTGACTGAGTGTGTAATGAGTAGTAATCGGCTGAAATCAGTGTGTGTGTCTGTGCTTGCTGGGATTTTAAATGCTGCTATACGTGAGGACACTAGGCCTGGTGGGGTACGAACCACTTCTCAGTTTGGTGATAATGCCACCTTGGCACCTCTCTGCCCCTACCCCAGCACTAGCTGTAAAGCAGCAACTGCAACCTGACACCTGTGCTGCGGCAGGGATTTAATATTGTCTGCCACACACACACACACACATACTCAGTGACTCACACACCAGGGAAACCAGAGATTTTAGTATACCTCATTGGCGTCTCATGGTAAGGTTATCCTGCAGGCCCAGGCATGTTAGCTGCCGCAGTGTTCACTTTTATCATGTATATGTGTGAAAAGATCTACTTATAAATCTTAGCTCATGCTTTCTGACTGTATGAGAAGCTTGCCCTTTTTGTGAGACCCTACTAATCTGAAAGGTTAAAGGCAACATAATGGAGAGAGTTTAATGTGATTGACCTTAGTTTTCATGTTGCTGTCTGAAAGGTGACAAATGATTTAAGAGGCATTTTCCTGATGTATTAACATTAAAGTCTTGCTTTCACTGACTTTTAAGAGGTTGGGATTATAGACTGTGTTATGTCAGTTTTATTTCATATTGTAGTAATGAAAAGATGAAGTGAATGTATAGGAATCAGGAGCGTATGGTGTCTAAGACCAGGCATTGAAATTTAAATCTCTCTTTCTCTGATGCTGCATGGACAAACAGACATTGGTGTTGTCCTAAACTGTGCGAAGGCCAACTGAGCTACTGAGGAGAACAGAGCAGCCGTGCTGCACAATATTGACAGTTTGACACCCAGGGGCTCCTGCAGGATATGAACACTGCTGGAGGGGGTTACTGCCATGCTTCCTTCCGCTGTGTGTGTGTGTTCATGTATGTGTGTTCTCCAGTGTGCAACAGAGAGAAGCAGGCATGCGCTAAACTTGATGTCTATTATACATTTTGTACAGCTTGCTGTGTGCCTAAAAGCATGTTGGGTCGCTGTGCAGTTAGGGGTCAGTCAGAGTGCTATGAGTATGCGGGTCAGGCGAGGACGGCTCTATCTGCATCACCATTGCTGATGTGATTGTGTTGCCCTCACTGTGACTTCTGCACCAATCAATAGGTCTTCCTTAAATTTTCATTTGTACTCTGCTCGAATTGTGGATTGTGAAAAAAACCCAAAGATAAACAATGAAACCTGAATTACTGTGCTCTTTTCCCTGGCACTGGTGCATACTGATATTTTTCCTTCCAGGAAACATTTATTAGTTTGCACTTCTGTCCTGAAACAATGTTCAAGAGCCATTAATAACCACATGCAGCTTGTGAGTCATGTAAATATGTCAGTGTTACCTACAAATCACCAAAAGCCCGACCATCTGCACTTTTTTGAAAAGAATGTTTGCTCTGTACTAGTGTTTATTTAAAAATCATCGTTGGAACATAATCGTCTAGGATAAAAAAGAAAATGACTATTGCATACATCGCTAGGTTACCATAATTTGTTGGAAGTAAATGTAAAGAAATCAATAATGCTATTTTTTGGCACCCTAAATTAAAATCACAATGTGAACAAAATGGTGCAGCGTCTAATAAGAAAAACTGTGGTCTATGTGCATTTCCCCCGAGATATAATGTATACATAGAATTAGCCAGAGTGACATACTGCAGGTGATATATGAGTGGTAGTCTGGGAAACCCCTTTACATAGTCATAGTTTGACTACGGTTTGGCATCTTAAACACAAATGATCACATTTTAAAATCTGGTTACCCCTAAAGTGAAAAGATATAAAATCACATTTAAAGATATCATTCTAAGCCCATTTAAAGACTGCCAAATTGGAAACTGAGTAATCACTCTGATTATAAGCATCATTAATGTCAGTTTCACCACCTGAGGTAAAAGTGACTCATGGCATTTAAGCTCAAGCCTCATCATCATCATCATCATCTCTTCACTCAACTGATATCTGTTCATGCTAATATCAGTTTGGAAATGATTGCTGATTAATTCAGTTTGGGTCTAACCATGATTTTCATCATTTTTTGGCTGTTTTTTTGTGCCACAGTAACATCCAACAGGGTTTAGCAGACGTCCGCATATGTATACGGTGTCTATTTGGACAAGTCCTGGAGAAGTAGTGGTATGAAGAATAAATATAGGATTGGATAGAAATAAACAGAAACTGAGTCCATGATTTACACATTTATTAACATACACTGGATAGAAAATGAATGCATGTCCATTACATTTACATTTTACATTTATGGCATTTGGTAGACGCCCTTGAGTGACTTACAGTTATCTCATTTACACAACTGAGCAGTTGAGAGTTAAGGGCCATGCTCAAGGGCCCAACAGTGGCCCTTGGTTTGATATGTATAGACTCCCTTTATCATAACATCCCCTAAACAATCACAAGAATACCCAACTGCCTTCAAGGTCACATAGTCGCTTAATTTTTTTTAACCCCTCTATGGAATCAGCAATTGACTTGATAGCTTGAATAAAAACAGAAGCTTACAGTGGCCCTTCAGTTTTCAAGTGTAGATCCACACAAAGGCAGCAGGATGGTCTCCAAAGACAAAGACAACACTGTGACAATGGTGTGGAAAGAAATACATCAGATGAGAGATAAATAAGGTTTTCCAAGGCTTTGAAGATACCCTGGAGCACTGTAAAGTCCATCATTAAGAAGTGAAAAGTACATGGCACTAATCACAGTCTGCCAAAATCTGGATGTCCATCAAGACCAGGAAAAAAGACGCTTGGTCAGAGAGGCTTCCAGGCACCAAATGGCATATTTGAAAACCTACTGGATTTCAGTGTTGCAACAGAAGAAGACGTGCATCACACAAAATTATCAAAGATATTGGACACATCTGGCCTGTACCCGAGGGTGGTAGGATTGAAGAAAG
Source organism: Scorpiodoras heckelii (assembly GCA_028566435.1). Lineage (NCBI taxonomy): Eukaryota > Metazoa > Chordata > Actinopteri > Siluriformes > Doradidae > Scorpiodoras > Scorpiodoras heckelii. Next base: position 8,803,263 of record JAOVVH010000024.1, on the reverse strand, counting down.
TAATTTCTTAAAAAGGTCTATCTGGAGTCCCAGTTGAAGTTTGCACAAAGGCACCTGAAGGCTCCTGAAACAAGCTGGCAAAGGTTTGGTGAGCAGATGAAACCAAAGTAGAACTTTCTGGCATGAATTGCAACATGGTCTCTCAACAAATAACACTGTCTTGACTGTGAAACATGGTGGTGGAAGCATAATGGGTTAAGAGTTTTTTCATCTGCAGGGACTGGAGAACTTGTCAAGATTGAGAGGAGGAGCTGGGCGACCCAATACACTCCCTGTGCTAGCTGCGTAGGGCTGCACAAATTACACAAGGGACCTGCCTTCCGCTCATGTCAAAGCAGGTGTCAGTGTTTACAACTTTGATGAGAGGATGAAGCAGAACTGTCTTTCTGGTCACAAAATGAAAAAAAAAACCCCACAATATATGGGCATGATGGCAATCCTCATAGTTGTACATAATTTTAACACAAGACAATGATTATCTAGTCTCTTAGTCAAGGTTTAGTTATAACTCTGGACTAATGCAAGATGGAAAGCAATAAATTGACATTGATTATTGATTAAATATTGAATTGAATTGTAAATGTAGTAAATAAAACCATTATAAAGCTGCAGCCATAGCCTATATTTGTAGGTTTACATTACATAGCTAAAGCTAATTGTATAATATTGTGTGGACTGGACTATTTACCAGGCAATATCCAAAGCTCAGTGTTATATTTTGTTGTTTTCTAAATTTTATATTTTCTACAATTTATGTATTATTTATTAAAATATATTTATTTATGTTATTGTTAATATTCACTTATTGTAAGATTCTTTAGAAAATATTCTATTCAGTAAATATTGCTTATACTTCATTCTGTTCTGTATAGGGCTACTTATTCTTAGACTGACAGATGGAGCAAACTGTTTTAAAGGAGGGAGGATTATAGAGTAAGCACTGGAGTGTCAGGTGTGACTGTGTGGCAATGGCAAATGGTTTACATGGCTCACAAATCAAGTAGGAAGGCCTCTTAGCAGAATTTTGCTTGGGCCCAAGGGAGGTCAGGAAAACCAATAAGGAGGCTAGAAGGAGCTGAGTACAGGAAGATTCTGTGTCAAGAATTTGATGAAATCTGCAAAAAATCTGAACACTACCATGGAGAGGCTTGCTCGGAGCAAGGTGGATGTTCTGGAATGGACTAGTCAATCCCTGACTTATATCCAATTGAACATCTGTGGAATGACTTGATGTATGCTGTACATCAGCAAAACCAACTATCTTCTCCCAGCTCAGCAAAGAGACAATCTGTGACAATTATTTTTATTTCACATATGAAGAATGAGCAATAACAAGTTTGACAGACAGACCAGGCCTCAAGCTAGACCAACATACCAGACCAGCTAAGTATGAAGTATGAAGCAGTATGAAATAGCAATGTTCTATCATTCTTTAAATATATTCATTGTCATGTTGATGTATACTAAGAAGCCACTCTGGTCCTGTGGAAATTCTTACTTTGAATATAGGGCCAAGTGAGTTTAACCTCTGTACTGTAGCTCATTCATATTGATGTGGAAAGTCATTCCGTGGACATGTAGGCAGGATACAGTTTCTCTGTGGTGTGTATTGCCACTGAGTCATTAGACTTATTTCAGCATTTTGTTACTACTGGCAATGTGTTGTATGTGACATTGTAACAGTTGAGTGCTTGCATCATGTTTTTCCATCTGCAGATGAAGATCTCTGGGTCTATGATGAGAAGCCCCCTGGCCTTACTGTGGTATAGGGCAGAAACAGTGGCTCCTGGGTGATCAAAGTCAAACACAGCACATGTGTGGGTGTGTTTTTTGATGCCACCGACGCAGGCAAGCCCTTCTGTGGCCTGTTTGTGTTCTATATCTATACACATGACATTTTCACTTTTCGCTCTTGTTTCTCCCCCTCATTCTCATTTTTGTTACCCACAAGCCCCAGTCATACTGCGTGTTCCTGTGTGTGTATACGTGCCCCCACGGACTGTAGGGTTTCCCTTCACTGTGTGTGTGGGTGCAGCTCATATTCTGCACATACGTTCCACACCCACGTTCTCGAGGGTCACACTTTTCCGTTTCTTATCGACTTGGTAGTACTTCGCGTAAAAAGCTACATTACTCAATAATGACTTTCTGCTCTAGTTTTACAATCTTTTGAAATATGAAAAAAAAACCTTACATATAAAAAGTGATGTATTTGTTATGTAAGAAACAAGTTTATGAAGAGTAATGTGAAAATGTGAAGTAATGTGAAACTTAACATGATGGATTCTGGATATTGTGAAGTACCAACTACTATGAGTACTGAATCCTGAATCTCGTCATGTTACTTAGCATGCACATGCACACACACACGCATACATGCAGACGATATAAGAGTGCAAGGTGTGTGTATGTTTTTTCTCTTCACGCTGGTGTTTGACTTGTGAACCATGGCCCAGGCAGGAAGCGCGTCACGGTGCTAACTGGAACCAGATGTCAAAAGCCGCTGGGGGATTCTCACAATGGAACATGCTAGTCAAAGGGAAACTTTCCTCTCTCTCTTTTTCTCTTTCTCTCTAGCAATATCAAAGCTCCTGCCTGTCTAGATGCTGATTGATCGCTAGGAACTGAGAGTCACCACCAGTGTACATACAGCAAAAGAACGAGAGATAAAGGGAGGCAGGGTAACAGAAAGAGAGAAAGAGAGAGAGAAGTGAAAGCCTACCATAAGTTTGTTGCCTTGGAAACTGCAGTACTTGGGGGGGGGCAGGGGGCGAAGAATGAAGAGTTCTGTTGGCTAGCTCTTCCTACTGTTGGGCCATGGGCATCCTGCACCTGATGCATGACTTTAATTATTGATGTGTTTAATTTGTGGATACACCAGGCAAGAGACTGGAGAGGGGAGAGATGAATAAATGAATGGATCAATGATGATTTATGATTTTTCTGCCAACTCCCACATGCACTCCTCCTCCATGTATTGCTTGTCTCAATTCCCTTTTCTAGTTTTTGTTCTCAGAGTGGGTCTTGTGTTCACGGTGGTGCAAAGTGTGTGTGGTATTGTTACCTGCTCTCTGGAAGGGCATCAGGAGACCAGACTCCTATGCTCTCTTGGCCTTACCCCTCTCCTAAACATACCACCACCATGCGCCCAACCTCAGTTCTTATGAAGTAGCTAACTGCCTCTTGCAGAGTCACAAAGTATCAAGACCAGAGAGTGCTTAAACAAGCTTGCAAAACAAGCCTTAATGATAGTTTGTTAGATAATTTTAACAAATTATTTATTTTCAAAAATTATTAGGAGGGTTGATCATTCTTTAAAGCTTGGCTTTGACCAACCCAGTTCAATATGACAGCCCAGTTCATTATGACAAGCAACACCCAGTTACTTGCTATTCTGCAAATCCTGGAACTGAAAATACTTCCTTCAACCAACATTCCTGGAACTATGGTCCAGGAACTAAAAGTTCCTGAAAAGGTTCCTGCTTTGGAAACTGAATACATTGGTAGGATACGGAAAGCTGTAAAAGATCACTGTAGTGTTCACTTAGCAGAACCAAGCCTAAGCAGATGTTGAGAAAAAATGGGATGAGGTGGGATACAGCTACATGAGTGATTTCTCATGAAAATATATGGGATACAGCTACATGAGTGATTTCTAGAAAACTACATACTGTAGCACCTGAAACAACTTAAGCCCTTCTCATTCATCTCTCCTGGAAGAAGAACAATTGTCCATGCAAATTTCATCCTCATTACGGAAACAAATAGCTCATATGGAAATCACTTTTGAATCAGTAGATTATTTATGTGGTTGTATGACTAAATGGAAGCCCACCAGTGTGTTTCCTTCGAAATGAAGTAAATAAGAAGTAGCCAATTGAAAGTCCCTGCATGCTTGTTGTATGGTCATTTTTGTCAACCTGAGTGACCCAGATGGCCTGGTGTGTTTCGCATTTGTCAAGAAAAGTATTCACCCACAAGTGAGTTCCATCCATCCATTATCTTCCGCTTTATCCTGCTAGTCGGGGTCACGGGGGGACTGGAGCCAATCCCAGTATCATTGGGCGAAGGCGCGGAACACCATGGACAGGTTGCCCCACAAGTGAGCTGTTATTAGCAAAAGAGCAGAAATTTTTCAAAATTTATTTATTTAACCAGCTGTTAATACTGCAGGTTTCTTTTTAAAATTGGGATGACAAGCTGCATTCTTTTAACCCTGATATGATCATAATTTTATACTAAATAGCAAGAATTTGTGGCAATAAGTCGATAATTCAAATGCAAATGAGCAAGGGAACCATGCTACTGTACCATGTAGCTACAATGGTACAGTAATGTAAGAATTTAATAAATATACAATGCACATTGTTCCTTAGACAAATGGCAAAATATTGTGAGTGAGAATCATGATCTCAATTCTAAGCCAGAAAATTGTGATTCCCATTTCACCAAAATGTCAGGTCTCACGTATTCAGGCTGTACATCACCCTCTACTTCTCTCTCTAAAGAAGTTGCTCCTGCATCTTCCATTATAGTAAGTATGCATGATCTTTTATCAGGTCACAGCTTCAGTGTCCTCTTAACTCCACAGAAGAGCTCATTAATGAAATCTTGGTACATTATGGAATAGCGCAGTCATTCACTTTGTTTGGTTTTGCCAGGAAAGCCTTAACGCAATATTGCAGTATATTCCCTACCACTGCTGTGCTGTGCTCCTGTCTTATATTCCGAAAGTACAGCTGGGTCGGTTTATGTATGCTGGTGGTTTTACTAAACTTCTCTGAGCTCTGCACCTCATTGTGCTGTTGCACTGCTCTTAACAGCTCACATGACCCATACCCACTACCTGCTTCTCTACACTTGTGTTCCAATGCACTGAAAGTATACTGAAGGTACTCATCCTCCTCTATCAGGATGATCAGCCTAGTCTTCTTTTACTATATCTGCAATATACTGCAGGAGCTTATCTTTTAGCTGGATCCACAGCTCACGTCACTCCGCACTGTGCCAACACAGCATCAGATGAAGGTCCTGAGTAGGCAGCAGGATATTCATAGCCTGCAAGGTGCATTATTTTTGGCACTATGCTGAATTAAGGGCAAGGATCTGTTCAAATAGAGACCCTCGACAACTTAATATATTAACCTTGAAAGATTAGTTACTTCTGCATCCACCAGACACATACTTCAAACAATGGGTCACATGTCTACTTGAAAGACACAGTCATCTGTGGTGATAATAGCAATGAATCACATACTAGAATTACTGACAAACAAAGTGTCAACACATTCTCATCTGATGGTGCAGGTTTAACAACAGGATTAGGTGCTATACTCAGCATCTTTAATTCCACTTCCTCAACTCAACAAGACGAGAAGTTTGAAAGAGGAAGAACGTGACATAAAAGGGAGTTTTATAGAGGCTGCCAACATGGGCTCATGGTCATGGTCACAAAGTGACAACATGGTCACAAGGTGACAACATACTATTTTTGTATTTTGTACTAAGTAAAGAAACAAGTAAATGGAAATACTCCACTGGTTCCGTATGTAACGGCCCTTGCCGTAGGAAAGGATGTAAAACTACTTTAACCTATATGAACTACATCCAGAAATGATTCATAACTCCAATTAAGCATAATTGCTAAGCATATGCTAATTAAGCATACTGCTATTTGATCACTACAGTTTGTGAAGAATGTCTGTAACGCTGGATTTTCCTCAGAGATGAATACAGAAACAGGTGTTTTTACAATATGACTCTAAATGTAGCCACTCGTAGACCTTGTTATGACTCTCCAGGGATTAGACTATGTTGAAATAAAATGTCTCCCCTTTTGAAGCCTTTCCAGATTAAACCTAAATACTCATCACCACAACATGAGACAGAATTCTCTGCAATCATTGCACAGATGTGTTTTAGCTCTTTGTTAAACTTGCATGCTTAAAAGTCTGTGTTTGTGACTCGCAGAAAAAAAAATCAATGTTACATAATACTGCTAAACTGCTATACACCGATCAGCCATAATATTAAAACCACTAAACCACTGACAGGTGAAAGTGAATAACATCTGATTATCTCACTACAGTGACATCTGTCAAGGGCTGGGATATACTGGGTAGTGAATAACAGTGAGCACTCAAAGTTGCTGTGCTGGAAGCGAGATGGGCAAGTATTAAGAACTGAGCAACTTTGACAAGGGCCAAATTGTGATGGCTATACAGCTGGGTCAGAAGCATCTAAAAAACTTCAGGTCTTACGGGGTTTTATCTGTATGCAGTGGTTAGTACCTACTAAAAGCAGTCTAAGAAAGTGAAAAAGGTGAACCGGTGAAATTGTCATAGGCAGCCAAGGCTCACTGATGCATATGAGGAGTGAAGGTTAGCCTGTCTGGTCTGAACCCATAGAAGAGCTACTGTAGCAGAAATTGCTGAAAAATATAATGCTGGTTATGATGGAAAGGTTTTAGAACACACAGTGTATCACAGCTTGCTGTGCATGGGGCTGCTTAGCTGCAGACCACTCAGAGTCCCATACTGACCCCTGTACACCACTGAAAACACCTACAATAAGCATGTGAACATCAGAACTGGACCATAGAGCAATGGAAGAAGGTGGCCTGGTCTGATGAATTATGTTTTCTTTTACATCATGTGGATGTTCGGGTTCTTGCATGTCGATTACCTTGGGAGGAGATGGCACCAGGATGCACTATGGGAAGAAGGCAAGCTGGTGGAGGCAGTGTGTTGCTCTGGGCAATGTTCTGCTGGGAAATCTTGGGTCCTGGAATTTATGTGGATGTTACTTTGACATGTACCAGACCAACATTGTTTCAGACCAAGTACACCCCTTCATGGCAGGAAACACTGTAAACATTGTTCAGGAATGAACTGAGAAACATGACAAAGAGTTCAAGGTGTTGACATGGCTTCCAAATTTCCCAGATCTCAATCCGATTAAATATCTGTGGAATGTACTTGACAAGCAAATCCAATCCATGGAGGCCCAACCTTTGAATTTACAAGATTTAAAGGATTTACTGCTGATATCTTGGTGTCAGATACCACAGCACAACTTCAGAGGTTTTGTGGAGTCCATGCCTTGTGGGGTCAGAGCTGTTCTGGCAGCACAAGGGGGACCTACGCAATATTAGTCAAGTGGTTTTAATATTATGGCTGATCGGTGTATAATATGTGATAGTCACATGACTGTCTTATTACTACAGAATATTGGCTTACATGCAACCTCAGATGTCTCATGATCAGAAGTGTCTCACTGATGCAAAGTTGTACAGGCACTGAAACCCTTTATCAATCAATATGAGTTCATATATCACGTCCTTAATGCTGGACTTGCCCTCTGTGTGTGCATGCTTGCATATTTGCATGTGTGTTTTTTAACTAACTTGTGTGTGTGTGTGTGTGAGGCGGCACAGTGGCTTAGTGGTTAGCACTGTCGCGTCACAGCAAGACGATCCGGGTTCGATTCCCGGTCCGGGCCTTTCTGTGTGGAGTTTGCATGTTCTCCCCGTGCTTGTGTGGGTTTTCTCCGGGTACTC
>JAOVVH010000024.1:8742742-8760457 GCA_028566435.1 Scorpiodoras heckelii | reverse complement strand
TCCTTAAATGGAAACCAATTAAATACAAAACGAACAGCTTCGTTTAACTTCGAAACATTACTATTCGTTATATTTTAAGTTTGTTTAGGGATTTCAAGGATTTTTTTTTTTTAATTTCAAGTCATGATAAGACTGTATAGCAAAATTAAGAGATATATAAGGATAATAATTAGCAATGATCTATTGTATTTAAAAAAAAACATCAGCGCAAGTTCCAGAAAGGCACATGTTAATCAAATACACGGTAATGTGGGGGGGCCCACAGCGGCACTGGAGGGGCACGGGCGGGGGAGTGCCCTGGGCCCTGGGGCAACGGCCCCGCCTGCCCCCCTGTAGCTCCGCCCCTGTTAAGTGCCTCAGGTAATGTTTAGATCCAACATCAGAATGGGAAAAAATGTGATCTTGGTTAGTTTGACTGTAGTATGCTTGTTGGTGGCAGGTGGTCCTGGGATTTTTCCAGACAAAACAGTTTACACAGTATGGCGTGAAAAAACAAAAAACATCCAGAGAGAAGCAGTTCTATGTTCTAGGTCCTTGTTTATGAGATAAATTTGTAATGGCTAGACTGGTTTGAGCTGACAGAAAGGCTATAGTAACTCAAATAATCCTAGTAAATAACCACAGTAAAGCATCTCAGAATGCACAACACGATGAACCTTGAATAGGGCTGGACAATATGGCTAAAATTTATATCACGATATATTTCTTAATTTCAGTCAATATGATATAATTTTGATATTGATATGAACAATATAAAAGTCACAGAAAAACTGCCAAGAATGCCCACAACAGATGTTTATACCTACAAACTTCTGAAAAACCCCCCTCCCAAGTCTATAAGACCTCCTCCTATAAAATTGTAGAATATTTTAGAAATAAAAATGTTACAAAGAAATAAATGTTTGCCTTTTATTTGTATTCAGCCATCATATACAAACAAGAAACATGACATCACCATCAAATAAACCTCTCGGCTATCGAGATATTGGAAATGTGTGAATCATTTCACCGTTATCAAAACATTGATATAGAATTATTGTCCAGCCTTAACCTTGAGGCAGATGGACTACAAAAGCAGAACCACATCATTTTATACTTCTAACAGCCAATACTAGTAATCTGAGGCTACCCTAAGCACAAGTTCATTGAACCAGGACAGTTGAAGACTGAAAATAAGCCCAGCTAATGTTCTTCTAATATCACTTTGTATAAAACACCTGACTCTCACTGAAAGACTAGTAAAATATACAGTCTGGGCTAGAAAGAAATCAGCCCTTGCTTCTTCTTACCATTATGTGCATTTTTTATTCACCATTGGTGGTGCGGGTTCCACAAAAATCTAAAAAAAAAAAAAAAAAATCCAAATTAAGACATTTGTTACCAGCAAATAGTCTGTTGTTGATGCCATAAATTAAATAAATGATACTTATCTTTAAAAGACAGGGTGGCTTAACCCTGCTAGCCCATTTATACCAGCCTGTAACCTGTCTATGATTTCACATTTTATTTTCAGTGTTTGATAAAAAGTATCTAAAGCTCATTAGATACTGGTTGCAGCGTAGGTGCATTTCTGTTCTTGGAAAAACCACCTCTTTTCTAATGATAAAGGTTACAGAATGAAAAGACCTTGATCTATTTTAATAGCATTTGTTGAAAATCTCACAATCGCACAAGATTTGGTCCAGTGTTTCTGGTTGTTTGTTGTAGGGAATGAAGCCGTTGCAGAATGTAAAGTGTTCTTGCAGAAAGCTGTTATTGCACGTATGGGTCATAACATATGTGAATACATCCATATACATCCTACACAGGGCTGACAGGCATATTTTCTTCCCAGCAAAGCCTCAATGAAGAATAAACTCGAAATAAACTCCTCAAAAAACTCGAGTGTACATGATTTCAATCCCTGAGGCGCAAACTCATTTAAGGAAAATGGATGATAATGATCAGCATGCTGCACAGATCACATCTCAGGCATGCATGTTTATATGTATGAAGCATATACAAGATATAGGTATGTCTTCTCTGTGTGTAGCTTGTGGAAGTTTTTTTTTCTGTCACCCCTTCAGTACGCCTCACCCTCTTAGTGAGCACCAGCCTACAATCTGTCTGCGACGATGAGGACAGCGCTTGAACAATAACGCATTACAGGATCCGTCTAACCTTGTTAAAACGATTCTACCCCCCCACGGCGCTTCTTCCGCCAGCGCCTAAAGATGCTAATGAATTTAAAGAACACTTATGACGAATATGGAGGGCTTTTACCCAGTTAACGGCGGCGGACTGTGAGGAGCCTCGTCTCTTCGTCTGTTTCGTCCAGGCTTCTTTTGCCTCATCCCCACTTCACTTAGACAGGGATCTGACCCAAACAGATAATGGGATGTTCAATCTATGCAATCTGATTTCCATTGAGCAGGGGCCGGGTAAGTGAGTTGTGAAGGGTCTTAACAAATTGAATTTAGTCAATGGGTGAAAAATGGAGAATTGGTTTTATATGTGAGTGTATTTACGCCCTATCAACAAGCAATTGGGGTTATTGTGGTAGATGTGTTGGGTGACATTATACTTGGAATCTTATTCATACATCTGGAGTATAACAGTCCACCTATATGCTTTCTGGTCTACAGAGTGAATGCGTTGTATCTGCTTACCATTTTAACCTGTTGACCTGGTAGCAATGAAACCTCACGAAGCTTAATTTTTAGATTAGATATACACACATGCCTGTGGGCCAATGAACAAGAGAGTTAGTGTTTCCTAAGCACCTTGTCATCTTTTTTCAAATGATTTTCCTCCCGATTTTCTTGGCCAGTTCCCAAACATGAGGCATCTTTCCGCTATCACATGACATCTACCAACCAGGGAAGGTGAGGGCTATCATGTGCTTTGAATGTCATGTAATGCTAGCCAAGTGTTTAGCCATCAGATTGAAAGAAGAATTGCTATGACATGACAGGTTTTGAATATAATGGGGACCGCCAATGGTACTCAGTACTCAGTACTCTGCTATTTTATGACTGGGAGACATAATCCCAAAACCTAAAGGGCATGAAGCACCTGAAAAACTGAAGTAGGAATTATTGTCTAAACACTGACGGAAGGACAAGTGTAAATGAACAGTGAGTAAATGCAAGTTTATCTGAACCGGTTTGTCAGTGGCATCCGGATTATCTGCAGTAACATCCTGGTTGTGGTCAGACTTTTCCTCAAGCCTCCCTGTGCATTCTGTCACATTGTCAACACCAGAAGTGCTGACTCGTTGTCTGGGTAATTACTGACTACCACCGTGGATTACATATAAGGCAGTATATCTGTCTACAAGCTTCTAAAAACAGCTTCTCTGTCACACACCTTAACATTTCTTTGTATGATCAGTGTCACAGTCATTTGTGTCTGGAAGATTGTCTGGCCTGTAATATTTATGTTTGAATTTTGGGATGCTTTTCTAGCAGTTATGGGGTAAATGGATTAGAGAGGCGTCATGGAAGGAGGGAGGTTGATTCCATTCTAAGAGACCCTCCCCTCCCACTGAGGAATAGGGGGGTGGGAAAGGAAATTAAACAACCCTATCTCGGCATATGTACTGCTTTTACGATGGCCTCTCTGGCATGGTGTTTTTGAGGAAAAGCTATGGGAGACCCGCGGTTAGCGTTAAAAGGAGCCATATGCCATTAGCTAATCAGGAGAGACCAGGACAAGCAAGGGGACCAACCAAGTGCACAGCATCTGTCCAGTGGTATGTATAGAGCTTACTGAGCTTTGCATAAGCCTTGTTGGAGGTCCACATTCTTGTGCTCTTCTGTATTTTTTTGATAGCTATAGTAGGCACTTATGAGATGTTGCGTGCATTGCAGTCAAATTGTGAGCCATCATCTATGAAAACATACAACTGCTTTAATAAAAAACATTTTTTTCAATCTTTTTCAAGATTTTTTTGTTTCCATTTCACCAAGCTGTAGATGGACAGTTATTTGATCAAAGTCTCTTTAATGGACATCCTGCCGCACTCTTTATTGGAGAAATGATGTCTTTAAAAATTGACCACCAGTGATGCAGCCATGTGGTCTCTTTATTCAGCTTTGTTTTGTTAAGGCATTTATACATGTGATTTCAAACACCAGACTGCTGGGAAGAGGGAAAGGCGCTGTAGGATTCCTGGAAAGATCTTCCTCTTAGAGCCATAATTAGTGGCCACGGCTCTTCTACAGTGTGCAGGACTCATGTCCAAGGACCAACTGCACACTGGAGTCATTTACTGGTTATAAAAACTAACAGTGCACAAACCCTTTTATGCATTTTGAACAAACAGGCGATTTATATAGTGTAGCGTATTCACTGTTGAATGAAGTCACAATACAGTAACTGTGTTTTTGGTTTAATTTTATATTACCATACACGAGACTGTTCGCCCTATCATCCGGAGATCATGAGTTCGAATCTGGATGATGCCATAGCTGCCCATGGTTGGGAGTTCAGAGAGCAAAACTGGCCATGCCTTCAGGGTGGGAGGGGTAGCATACGCGCTCTCCCATATCAGTCAGAGTGACTCTAGCCAATCTTGGGTGTATGTGAGCTCATTCGTTTTACTGCTCACTGGCGTTGCATGAGAAGCAGCTTGAAATGATGGGGTGGCTGCAGTCACGTGTCTCGGAGGAGGCACATGATAGAATTCAATGCCGGGGCATCAACAGACATCATTGTGTCCCTCCAAGATTCCGTAGGTACCTACCAAGTATTAACTGCTATACCAGTTTTTCTTGTACTTCAGTGTTTTTATGTATATATATATATATATATATATATATACATGTACTTTCTTATTGAACAGTATAAGCCGATTAGCACTCACCATGGAGAAGTGCTATATTTTTCTGAGGCACTGCATGCATATTAACATTCAGTGAGTTTTATATGGCAGAAACAACAGAAAAACAGATGCGCTCTGCAGTGTTTTATTTATGTATCCATTTCTGTATATTTACTCCTCACTTTGCTAACTGAGTCCTCTGTAGCAGGCTGCTGTCCTGTCTGGATGTGATCAGAATAATAAAGAGTCTTTAACAAGACAGGAACAGGAAATAGATGCAGTATTTCAAAGTTTGTGACCCTCACCAGACCTAATGTTTTAACTCGAATAATAAATAGCAGGTTGTGCACTGGTAATGGCTGTGCCACAGTACCACACGTGCTGCGTTGTCTTGTTGTGAGACTCTCTCTGACATCTTTGCAGTAGCTGTACTCTCAGCCTTTTATTTTGGTTTGTTAGGAGGCAGCAGGTGGCAGGCGGGCACTGGTATGAGTTTGATGGTGAGGCTGTCTCCGTTGTGTTTTCATTAACGGTGTCAGGCCAAGCATCAGGATGACCCCCTGTGTTCACTGTCTAACAGTGACCTTTGTACAAAGCGGCAGCTCTTCTGTCTTCTCTGCTGTCTGGGCTTAGAAAGGAGCTGTCTGTCTCTCTTCCTGCACCTCTTCCCCACAAACCTATTATTTGCTTTTGCAGTCATTCTTCCCTCCATGTGCCAGCAGTGTCTGAGTCTCAGGAATTGGTTGAGCCAAGCAAACTTGTGCCCAGGTGGTGCGCAGCTCTCATCCAGCTTCAAAGCTTCTCCTCACCACCCACCACACGTGAGGCCCAGCTGGCAGTGCTTGCAGCTGCACACGTACTGAAACCGTAGCTTTTTGGCAGTGAAAATGTGTTTGCCTGCTTTCTGTGGTGATTCAGTTTTCCTTTCTGTGGTGATTTGATCATCGGTGATGCCTTCAGGTTGTTTTTCATTGCACCTTGCACGAACCCACACATATGCTGCATTATTGCATGAATTGCATCTAAAATTGGTACATTCATCTGTCATCACTTTAGTTCGGATATAGGATACAAGTGGGTGGTGAGATGGGCTGGGTGTTTGCGTCATCAGTTTTACTCCAGCTGTTGAAGGACTGCCCACTGGCCTCAATACCACCTGCTTACTAGAGATTATTTCTTTGCATTTTCTTTTGAATTATTCAGTCATTCATCTTCAGTAGCCACTTTTTTCCTGGGTTGTGGGTGTGATGGTTCCGGAGGCTATCCTGGAAACTCTGGCCACAAGGCTGAAATACACCCTGGCTGGGAAGCCAATCAATTATAGGGCAATGGACTGAGAGTTCACCTGCATGCACACTTTTTATGGATTTGGATTGAACTGGAGACCCTGAAGCTCTGAAGCTTTTAACATTTAGCTCATTTCATGGCATCTATTTCATAACATACATTTCAGTCTAATTAAATATGAAGTGTATTGTTCAGTGCTGTTCAGTTTGAGTTATTTTGGCCCAATGGTTTAACAAATTTCACTATGTTCATTATGACCCCCACTAATTTTCCACAAATTTTCATTGACATTATCATGTACTTAGACTTCACCAATCCACATGAAACTTGCCATGGTTGTAGCCACACATGTCTGAATGTGTTATTTTTGAATCAAAAATCTAGCATTTCACTAGTCAGTATATTGTGATTTAAAGGCTCAAAATTCATGAAATTTCACACCCCACATCACTGCAACATTCTTTAGAAGCTTGCCAAATCTTATGAAATTTTGTCCATAGGGAGTGCTACAACTGACACATTTCGGTATCCCAATAACTGCTTAAGTAATAGTTTTGCAATTTGGTATGTTTATTTCATTTAATTCTTGCTCTTTGTCTCACTTTATGCAGTGGTCATATTGTTCTTTGTCTCAGTTTATGCAGTGGTCAGCCAACTGCATCTTTTCATACTGCATTTTCATACAAGGCAGTATAACACACTTGGAGAAAAGTGCTATCTACCCTCTTCCACATACATATATTCATACTTGCCCATGATTGGCTAATGTATAAGATACTTTTTGACAGACAATTTTTGCTTCCTTGGCTTCCAGAGCGTCATTGGGATTCAAACTCATGCTCACCAGACAATACAGCATAGGGTTTTCTTGGGAGTCACACTGGGCTGTTTCTTTTTAAAAGAACATTTTATTATTATTTATTGGTTCATTCATCATCATCCTGTTCTGGGTCACGGGGGTTGCTGGAACTTATCCCAGTTCTCACTGGGCGGAAAGCAGGGAAACACCCTGGATAGGTCATCAGGCCTGAGGAAGAGACCCACGCAGACATGGAAGAACATGTGAACTCCACACAGAAAGGGACCCTGGCCTGGGAATCAAACCCAGTTGTCCCTTTCTGGTTTTTTATTTTCTGAATACTGCATTTTGTTGTGTCTTGCCCTTATTTGGGTACAATGCTGCATTGTGTTTAAGAGCTACATTTTAAATATAACAACTATCACCAGGTTTGTCTGGTTTTCCACGAACCTCCAAACAAAGCTGCTAACAATGAAGCACTGATGTTGATAGGTATATCTGGGACGATGTGTTGGTTACAGGGATGAAAGATATCGAGTGGTTTAATGTGAGATTATGTAGATAGTCTCCGGTGCGTGATAATCACAGACTGATGTGCTTAGTGGAGCTGTCTGGTCCACGGTGTGTGTTTGGAATAGCTGACTCAGGTGGCCGGGTGTTAGCATGAGCCCTGACACAGATTATGACCTTGGATGGTGAACAGGGAAGGCCTCATTAGCGGTTCTTCGCTCGCTGGGGCCGCCCAGAAAAAAAGCGTGCTAATTACCTCGCTAACAACGTCCTTGCTTATTGAGCTTACGGGCGAACCTTATTCTTATTCTTAGGTTTAAGGATAACAACTTGTGTGAACGGCCACGGCTAGGGCTGCTGCACATAGTTTCTGTGGATTAATGCACTGCTGATGGTGAGAGGAAGTGGGGGATGCAGAGACTTATGTGCTGAGTAGCCCCTTAATATGTAAAGGTTAAATGATTGCATTTGTCAGGCAGAATGTCATCAATTTAAGCGTTTCAAGTAAAGAAACATGTAATTAGAGTTGCAAAAGTATACTCGATGATGTGCCTTTTAGTTGTTATTTTTGCTGTAATGAGGCTTTCTGATGTCAGTGTAAAAGTTCGGAGATGTGTTGAAGGGCTGCATTTGCTTTTCTCTTCTGAAAATGTTTAAATATTGAAAATTCTTGCCTCAGCTATTATTGCACATGACAACCTCAAATTAAACCATGGATATTCTAATTGCTCATTATTTAATGAGTATAGAGTATAATTTAGAAATATTAAAATTGTCAATTAAATAATAAAATTAATTTATTCTTAGAAAATGAGTGCAAATGAACAAGAGCAATACTATTTTTCAGTTTCATTGTGCAATTCATTTGAAACGCTTGTGTCATTATTGTTATTGTTCCCAAGTATTTATGCATTGTTATTTCTAAATCGTACCTATAGTTTACTTTGTGCTACTGGAATTTCCACTGACACAATGGTCTTTGTAGGATACTGATATGCCCAGATATGACCAGCAAACCGATGTTCTGCGCTCAAGCTGAAAGACGAGTGAATTGTCAGGCCAGCTTGGTGAATGAGAAGAAATTCCTTTTGCCGGTGGCATACTGTCTGTAGCCGTGCTGTAAGCGTGACAGGCTGACATTACCGGGGAGCAGCCTGTAATCTGAGCACTGTAAAACTAGCATTTCAGCTGCCACAATCAGCGGGGCCACCGGCCTGCTACGGCAAAATGGTGGCGAGACGAGCCGCTGTAGCTGGCGACAGGTCGTTAAAATCACTGTGGAGACCTCCCAAATCGTGAGCGTGGGCCTCAGCCTGGCAGGCGCTGAGAGATGTGAGTCTGATGGCTGGCTAAATTCTAATCGGCTATTCCACACTGATATACTACATAAGGAGATCAGAGTTATAATCAGATTGCTTTCAAATACGCTCATGACATACTTCCTCTATCCTTCTCCATAGGTTCATTAGTGGCCCAAGTGTTCTGGGTTAAGGAAGAGGACAAGAGGGGGAGGGTGGTGGCTGGAAGGATGCATATGCCTGATCTATGTAGTGTATGAAATGAAAAAAAAGGGTTTGTCTTTGTATTAGCTACTACAGTGAGTCCATCAGTCATTAGCAGAAACTAAGCAGTTTACTGATTAACCCAGTAAAGTATCAGAATCCAGGTAAAGTGCTTTACTTTCCTATTAGTTGTATTAGTCATGTTGTAGTTACTAAATAACATACAGTATAGACCAGGGGTGTCAAATGTATATCTTGTGAGCCAAGACCAACGAATAATGGTTTTAATCCAGCCCACCAATTGAGCTAAGCATCTATGTTCAAAGTTAAAATTGTTTTATGGACCAAAAATAGCTTCTCTCTGTTTATTCACTTTGAGGACGAAATGGAGCAATAACCTCTGGGCTATAAATAGTTACAGACATAGTGCTAATGTTATACAATTCTTTATTAGGAAGCAAAAATTTTGATGTTGTAATGAATTGCAGTGTGTCCATCTGTTTTGTAGGTGATATGTGCTGGCTCAGAACGTATACCTTTCAAACACATGATGAAAAATGAACATATTTATGAAGAAAGGAGTTGCTGATGTGATTGGTCACTAAGCTGACTTTTTCTGGTCTGGCCCACTTGAACTTGGACTAGGTGTAATGTGGCCTTTTACTTAAAATGATTTTGATACCTTTCATTAATGTAGATTTTATTAAATAATATGCTTTATGATGAAGAACTGATTAATATGATGAGCATACAGTATAAGATGTTCCATTTATATTATGCTAGATAAAATCCCAATTTTCCGGGTGCTAGTAAACAGATTTAGCATCTTATTGTGACTAACAGACATGTTCAGTAGATGTTTTTTCCCCTTCAGCCTGTTTTGACTTCTATTCACGTCTTATCTGTTTGCCTTTTGTGCAATGCCATCTACCTCCGTTGGTTTATCCTGGCTCACTGTCTGTGTCTCTTAATTCATTTCAGAGAGGTGATGCTAAAAACCATAATCACTTCATTTAAGCTGCTAAACTGCTTAGGAGCCCTGAATGTGTTTATTAGAACATCTTAAGGCTGAAGATGGGACGAGATGAGAGTCGAAATTGCTCGATGCAGGGATCTGTCATTGCTTATTATACACTTTATATCCAGAAGACAATGGGCCGGCGGCAGGGACAGGGTCCTGTTTGACGAGAGGAAGCCTTTTACGGATAACCTCCGTGCTCTGCAAAACCAGCACCGAGGCTTTTGTGCGTTTGTGGTGTAGGTGTTTATAATGTGCCTGTTGGTGTTGACTGTGGGATTGCTGTGATACTGTTTTGTAATTTTGTACACCGCTTCTGTAGAGGAAGGTATGCCGAATCTCATGTAAAAGTTGCTTCATTTATTACTCCAAGCTGTGTGGGTTGATCATTTATCTTGTGGCATGTTGAGACGTCGTAATAATTGAAAAGACAGACGTAATATAAGATGTTTAGACTTCCTTTTAGAGCTGTGCATGCTGTGAGTCATTTCTCAGTGTTGTTGTGGTTAGTTTCTGAGTGAAGTGTTGCTTTGTTATATGCGAGATTAGAAATCCCCGCTGCTACTCACTGCTGTCTCGTTCCCGCTTTCTCTTTTTCTTTATCTTTCTCAGTAGTCGTGACAGTGACCTCTCAACGATCATCTCCAACCTGCACCACACCCGACAGCACGGCATGCCTGAGGGCCAGCCCTGCTCTGACATCAGCCTCACCTCCACACACTCAGGTAAGACACACCTTGAACTCAAACTTCTCTAAGTTCAGTCATTAACTACAGGTACTTCTGTCTCTGTCTCAATTGTTAGTGAAAAAGGTTTAAGCTTCCTTGTTTCTGTTGTTAGTGAAAAAGGTTTAAGCGTCCTTGTTTCTGTAATGATTAGGCCTTTCCACAATTTGAATGTTAATTTGCTTAATTGGGCAATGTAAGATCATTACTGATCCCATTGTGCCCATCTTTTCATCATAACTGAATGCCGTCTCCTCATTATCTCCTCACAATTTTAACAAACCATGCTTAGCACTGTGTGTTGTCTTTCAATCCTGTTTCTTCCTGCTGCTACACTACTTAACTTGAAACTTACTGGGTAGTTTTTAATGTAATCTAATTATATTTCATTTTTATAACTATAAAACTTATTCATTAACTAGGGGTGGAAAATATGAAACAAAAGATCATACCATGATATATTTCTATGATACTGTGTAGCTATTTAAAGGTTTGTGAACAAGCTGCTAGCAAAACAAGAAAAGAAATAGCTATGAAAAGCAGATTTTAGTTATACATTTATTTTAGGACTAGAAAATGCAAACATATTTTAATATAAAATAATACTTATATATTTATATATAATATAAAAAAATCAAACCTGCTGCTTATTTTGCTTCCCTTGTTTGTAATTGATATTAAAAAATGTTTCCGTTTTAAAAAAAATAAAGATATCACAATACTGGCAATAGTTCAGAAAAGTATAATGAAATTGTTTATCACAATATTGATGTTTAATATTGATATTCAACTGATATTTAATTGTCAATTTATCCGTTATATCAATTTAATTGATATTTAATTATTATTATAGGCATTTATTAGTTATTTATCACAGTAAATAATATCAATTATTTATTTTGCAATTATTTATCACAATATCTAGTATTCATAAATATTCATGGTTAGATAATAAACAAAAAAAGCAAGTTTAAAAGCTGGATATTTCAGAAGTCTACTTTGCCAGAAGTTTAATTATGAAGTATATTAACTGTGTTCTTTAATTCAACTTAAACTTTGTAGAATGTGGTCATCTTAATTGGTAATTTTTTAAGAAATTGAGTGTGCCCTTTGGTCAAAGCAAGAAATGTATAATTATTTTTTATTTTTATTTTATTTTTGTGATGATCTTACTAAATCTTAATAAATTATGAATTTGTATTGATCATGTGACAAGTGGTGTTGCATCATAAAATATACAAGCCTATCATGTTTCAGTATTCAAATACAGGTCATGGGGTGGGGGCTTGGGGTGGATGTATAGGGCTGAATTGTGATTTGCTGAGGAAAGAATTTTAATGTGCCTTTTTGTGTTTTGTGATGAGGGTAGCGCAGGACAGTGGGAGAGGAGCATAAAGCATGATGATGTCAACAGTTACAGTGCATAGACACTGTAAAATTGTATATGGCTGCTAGATAATAAATGGTTTGTTCTGTTACACTTTTTAGTCACAAAAAAGTAGTTCTGGATCTATTAGTTTTGAAAACAGAGTTGTATTGTCATATAGGCATTAAGGTTAGCACTACAAATGTTCATATTGTCCTGCTAATAGGATCAAAAGATACCCAAGTGTTCATTTTCCATGCTAAATTTAGACTCCAGCAGCTTTTAAAAAATTCTTTGTTTCTTTCACACAGTCTATTTCACTTCCTTTCAAGTCTGACTTGCCGTGGGTATGCGGTTACGGAACCAGGGAGACGGAGAGGGAGGGGGGTGGAGAAAAATAAAGCCAGGTTGGAGTCCTGCGTGGTATCTGGGGAGAGCAGACAGCAGCGGAGTCATGCAAGACAGGCAGAGAAAGGGGGGTGGAGGGGATTGGAGGGTTGGTTGGCCGCCGCCACGGAGAGGGCCGTTAATTAAATCTGAGGGTCAGACAGGAGAGCCAACCTAGGCGTCAGTCCCATTCAGCCAGCGACGGAGCTTCGGTGGCACTCTCTCTCTGTCTCTCTTTCTCTCTCTCGGTCTCTCTCTCTCTCTCTCTCTCTCTCTCTCTCCTCGTCCTCCTCCTCCTTCTATCCCTCTGGCCGACCCAGTGAGGGGGAGGAGGGAGAGGAGGAGCAAGTGAGGGGGAGGGCAGGGGCGCCAGCAGATCGTCTGGCTCCCTGTGTAGACTCCTATACGTGGCTTTGCGGTCAAACCAGAGCGCCCGTAATAGGCATATAAGGTGTTTTATTTTTTATTTTTTCTAAATGCTGGGTGAGACTGTGTGAGAGTGGAGACCAGAATAATGAACTTTGTTAGAGTGATTATTATCAGCATTTGTGTTTTCCCTAGTGATCACTCTGCTTACAAATATATTTTTCATGTTTTTTATTATCTCATGGCATAATTTTCACCCAGTGAACTTTTTTTTTTTTTTATATTTATTGTTTTGCGTGTTATTCTTTGCTCTCTCTCTCTCTCTCTCTCTCTCTCTCTCTCTCTCTCTCTCTCTCTCTCTCTCTCTCTCTGTCCTCCCCTGAGGCTCTCAGCGGGTGAGCGGCAGTCGAGGGAGGTGGCGTTGCATCTTCTGGGCTAGTGAAAGAGCCACGCATCTCTCTCCCCCCCTGCAGCCAATCAATGGTAGCCTTTCAAGCGCTGGCCGAGGCCTGCAAACAGGGGGATCAATAAGTTATTAGCACCATTCTGTCAGATGTAATGTGGAGATTGATTGGAGGCCGTGGCTTCGCCGCACCACCCGCCACTTCCCCTGCCTGATAAAGATGACAGATTAAGGGAATAAGGAAAGGGAATTAAGGAGTCTGGCCTGCCCGACCTGTCACTGACCACAGTGAGAGAGAGAGAAGGATAGAGCCAAAAGGGCAAAGAGGGTAAAGCAGGCCAACTCCTTCACAAATTAATCCCTCCTTCTTCTTTATGTTTCTTTCCTTTTCTCACATCCTCTTATTTTTTTTCATCGAAAGGGGGCTGAAGTTAAATGTATGTAAGAGCCACAGTACAGACTGTGCTACGGTGCCTGTAAAGAGAGGCTGATTATCCTAAGCACAGAGAAAAAGAAAGAGAAACAAAGAGAGAGCCTGTTATATTTTCTACAGGCTTGGAGCAGTGCCGTGCAGGAGTCCAGGCTGGCAGAATTGTGGAACTAGGCAGCGCCAGTGCTGCCTGTTTGGTGATAAATCTGAGCATCACAGTGTTAAGAAGCAACATTTAATTGGTCTTAAAGGCTTTCTGCCTTTAGATCTCTGGCCCTCAGGCAGCGGCAGGCAGGCATTACTGAATCCCTCTCTCCCCAGCCTCTCCTCTCCTACCTGCAGGCGGAATGATCATGGGGCTTACTGTATCACTGCTGCTGCAATTTTTTTCTGCTTACTTTACTTTGACCATTTTTTGTTGTGGAGGAGCTGGACTACTTTAGTCTTTTGCTTTCAATTCATATATAAGTGGTAGTCTGGGAAAACCCTTCCCATGGTGAAATTTTTACATTTTTACTATATATAGTTCTTAAACTTTCCTGACCTGAACTGTTTCCCTTTTGCATGTATTTCTACTATATGTAAAGTAATAACATTTTAAAATCAAATTGCCCTCAAACGTGAAAAGGAGAAAATGCTACGGAGCTCAGCTGGTATCTGATTACAAACCAAATTGAGGCCATGTTCAAACCAAAATTAGGCTGGTGTTCATTCTGATATAGTATTTAGCTACCCAACATAGCCTGATGTGCTTTCCCAGACACACATGTCTGTGTCACACATGCATATTGCATTTTAGTTAGTGATAATTACTTCTCATTACATCTCTGATAAACATTATATTATAATATAAAACATAGCTAGCTCTGATATAGCCCCTAGTATACACATTTCGTAGTTTACCTGCTCTAACACACCCACATTTGGGCTGTAAATTTTCTGATTATTTGAATCAGTTGTGTTGAGAGCAGGGAAAACACTTAAATGTACTGTATTCCAGGACTAGGTGAAAAAAGTGAATGGTGGCCACCATCTAGATAAAGCTACATAGAAAGATGAATATACAATGTGAATGTACTCACAGACAACCGTAATTGAAACACATTCTACCCAAACCCTAAACTACAGTACACACTGAAGTACCAGGGGCCTCAGCAAACATCAGCGTGAGGACTGTGCAATATTCCCTCCAAGATCCTGTGGGGGACCTACCAGGTATTAACTACTATACCAGCTTTTCTGGTACTTCAGCGTACCAATTGCATTCCACAAACTACACCCTCGTAATGTTTGTACAAAAAAGTGGTTAATAATCATTGCTGTCAGGTACAGAATAGTTTTAATTGACTCATCCATCAACAGTTTTACACTTTATCGTTGCCTCTTTTTTTTAAGTAAAGTGCTGAACAATCTCAGTCTGAAATTCTCAGGGACATTTGAAAAAAAAAAAAAAAAAAAAGAGCAACTGCTGTCTGATGTCTATATCCTTTGGAAGGCTATGCGAAGATACAATTCCCTTCCGACAGCCAAGAAAAAACATCCCCACAGCTTCTGCTCCAGTAGATCTACTACAGACTGCAGGGCCAGAACTCCTCATCAGCTGATAGATCAAGCTGAAGAAGCGGCCATAAGTAAATGTAATGAAGGCAGATGTATGTAAATGTATCCATGGTAGTGACATCACAGCACCTATTTTTGGCATCTTAGTTTCCTCATATTGACTGTGTGGATTGGAGAAGAAGGATATATTTTGAAACTGTAATCATGGTTACAGTATGTAGTGCATCAAAGTTTTTTATATGAAAATAAAATCTAAGAAAAATCGCAGTTAAAATAATGTAGGAAGGCAGAAGGGAGCCAGTGTGAGAGTTTGCGCTCTTAGTAGGGAACTGAATTTTTCTCAAAGGAACAGAAGAAGCAGTGTGTGAGTCAATGCGACTGCCCGCCTCTGAGTCTCCATACAGAAGAAGGTCCTCTTCCTCTGCATGCCGACCCTTCACTCTTTGCTTTTGTTGAGTGCGTTATGTGAAGGAGGGCCAAGTGCTAAAAGCAGAGGGAGTGTGCTGTGGAGCCGGGCTTCCTCCGCTTGTCTTGTGTCGGTGCCATGGGCACGCTGCTTTGCTTCAAACTTTGGCTCTGGCCCATGTTAAAGCCAGCCAAGCTTCTATCTCTGTAGTGTCTTTGGCTCTAGTTAAATTTATCTATAAGTATTTACTTTTACCCTTTGCCATTATGCACCAGCCTGGATATATCCATGAAGTTAGAATATTCAGTATACTCTAGTATACTCAATACTCTATCTAGTAAGTAATAAACTAACTATGTGTATGTATGCTGATGGTATGTGTCTCCATATGTGAAGTTCATTTAACACTTATGTGAATGTTGTTCACACTCATCCGTTTTTAATTTTAGCTTTTTATAAATATATAAAATGTACAGTATATTACCTGTAAACCAGATATATACATAATATACCAGAGATGGGGACTCGAATTTGCGACTTGGACTCGAGTGGCACTTAAGTTGCACACACAGTGACTACAGGCTAGACTTTAGACTCGTTCTCAAAAGACTTGAGACTTGACTCGCACTCAAGATTTGGGACTCGTGAGCAATCTTTATTTATTTATTTATTTTTTTGGGTGCATTAACTTCATGGAAATGTCTGACGACCTGAATGTCATTCCCTTTTAATTATCATGCATGGCTTTACAGATACATTTGTCCACAGATGACAACCATAACGGTCTTGAATTAGACGTGCAAAAAATGACATGAGCATTTCTGTTATACACTGAAGTACCAGAAAAACTGGTACTGAACCTATGCAAAATACATAGCAACACCACCTATGCACGCTGTTGAATGCATCTGCTATTGAGTATATAAAGTGATAGACATCTATGGAGGCTTCTAGAATTGTTTCCACCATGAGAATGGCAAGTTCTCATGGTTTTGTGATTTTCACCACGGTTCAATAGTTGGAACTCGTGAGCTGGGTCATAGCATTTTGGAGGTAGAAGCAAAGTTTGGATTTTCATGTATGAGCATTTCAAGAGTGTACCTCGACTACAAGAATTCCAGCAAAACTTTGAACTTATGACAGCAGTGTGGCTGTAAAAAGCCGGTGAACATGATCGACGTTGGCTGGCAAGAATCGTTTCAAGTAACATTCAATGCTGCGGCCTCAGCAAACATCAGTGTGAGGACTGTGCAACGTTCTCCCCAAGATCCTGTGGGGGACCTACCAAGTATTAACTGCTATACCAGTTTTTCTGGTACTTCAGTGTATATGATATTACCCTAAGTTTATTACTCCACTATCCCAGTCCAGCATGGCTGACATTGACAGATACAGCACATGTCAGTTTGTCTTATAGAAAAAAGGGGGAAAAATGATTTTTTCTGTTGTACTGTCAAACAGACATTTAAAGGTAAGGCATTTTATTTTAGAAGCATTTTTATTATATACTTTGAAATTCTTATTACATCCCGACAGCAATCAATAAATCAAATATTCTGACAATAAAAACGAAATAAAATGTGTTATCTTTGGCAGTCGCCAGCCTGCAATAAACCTGCCCAGTCATCTGGCTGAAATGATTGGATGGTCTACTTGCATACCTACCTACGTACCTGCCTGCTGTGCACACTCTGAATGGACACTCACTGCACATGACCAGCGTCTGTGACAAAGCTAGGCAGACATATTGCTAAAGTAAGCAAGCTGGTCACAGAAGAATAGCAGAGAAAGTCCATTTCCATTTCCATCTATATACCTACAGAAGCTTGTACTGCTTACATGTCAATGAGACATGAGGTAGTTGGATACGGTTAGCGATGACAACGATGCACTGTACTCCTCTGGGCTCTTCTCTCCGAAACTTTCTCTCATTAACTCATCCTCCAGCATTAGTCAGCTTATGTGCGTTCATGTGTTTTAACGAAGTGGCTTTGGAAGGAGGCCTGAAGGGATGGGCTGGGATTTTTTTTCATTTGGATGCTTTCAGAATCTGGCTTACTCTTTCTGGTTTCTTCAAAGCTGCCTACCCTAGCATTAATAAAAATCTTTTATAATTAATTTAGACTTTCATTCATTCATTCATTCATTCATT
>JAOVVH010000024.1:8617411-8638816 GCA_028566435.1 Scorpiodoras heckelii | reverse complement strand
TGTGTGTGTGTGTGTGTGTGTGTGTGTGTGTGTGTGTGTGTGTGTGTGTGTGTGTGTGTGCGTGTGTGTGTGTGTTTTGGTGGCGTGAGAACTTCAGCACCAAAGGTTCTTTCTCGCACACCTGATGCAAGAGTTCTGTCCCGTGTGCGCCACTAAAAGAGGCGAAGGTGTGAAGTTAGCACCCTGGCTGCCCCCGCTGAGTCTGGAATAACACTGAAAGGAATACCACATGAGTCCATTGATCAGCTCACTACTGTCAACACTGATCATTCCACCAGTGTGTGTTTGTGTGTGTGTGTGTGTTTGTGTGTGTGTGTGTGTGTGTGTGTGTGTGTGTGTCTGTGTGTAGGTTGTTGACTCTAAAAAAATCTATCAATATTCCAAAAGCCAAAAACACAGATACTTTCTGCAAAAATCACAAAATTAACACTTTCTGTAAAAAAGTGTATTTATGTATTTATTTAATGTGTTTAGAATGCATTTATCACAAGACAGTGCATAGTAGAAGTTAGCATGCAGTAGTTAAAATGCACTGTTAACAATGAATGAATTACAAAACAAATCTTTGTAAATGCTGTTATATCACCAATTCCTAAGAAACAGACCCATTCAGACTTGCCCTGATTTTTTTTTAAACAAGTAGCATAGCGTATATACTTTCAATATTAGATTATTGACAAAAATAATTATATTATTACCTAATTAAACTTATGCATGTCATTGTATCTGCCAGTGCGTATATAAAGGGATAGAGATCTATGGAAGCTTCTAGAGCTGTTTCCACCATGAGAATGACAAGTTATCACAATTTTGTTTAATAGTTGGACATCGTGAGATGGCTCATAGCATTTCGGAGGTAGAAGCCAAGTTTGGATTTTCACATATGAGCATTTCAGTTGAAGTATGTAACGTGACTACAAGAGTTCCAGCAAAACCTCAAACTTACAACAGCAGTTTGGCCTTAAAAAGACTCTGGGTGAACGTGACCAGTGTCGGCTGGCAAGAATAGCTTCATGCGATAGACGTGTAACACTACCTCAAATAACATCAGAATTCAATGCTGGAGTCTCAACAAACATGAGCGTGAGGACTGTGCAATGTTCCCTCCAAGATCCCACGGTGAACCTACCAAATATTATTATTATTATTATTATTATTATTATTTTTTTTATATATTATTATTTTTCTGGTACTTCAGTGTATCTTGGTGTTATAAGATGGAAAAATACCAATGCAGGTCAATATGCCAAAGGCATAATGCATTACAAAGACTGCTTATACTGTAATGCTATATGTTACATAAGCAATAACATATCCAGACCATGCCATTGTATAAAAATAAACCACACCTGGATGTAATATGCTTATACAACAGCAAACCACATATGGTCACAACTATTAATTTATTTACGAATAACACGTGGTGCTGTTTAACTGTTTATAGTTACATTTAATGTTATGAAACGTCTGTGACACAACTTAGCCCTAGCTGTTATAGTTATGTTATAGCAGCTATAAATTGCATAAATTGTTCATTTATCATCCTCCTTTTTTTCTCTAATCAAAGTCAGCTTGTCATGTTACTCAACAACTGAAACATGTTGAGAAACTTCCTCGTTGCCACAAAGTGCTGACACTGGAGACTTCTTCCATATATGCTAAGTAAACGTCTCCTAATTGAAAGTTCACATTAACTAGTATACATTTCTGTTTATTAAACAACAACAGATTTTCAAAAATTCTTTTTAGCCTTAGATTGTGTTGATTAAGATAGTGTATCAGAACAAGCAAATTAATACAAACCTATATTAGTGCCAGATTTGGACAATTCAGCCATGATGTGGCAGAAGAACTCATTATGCTTAATAAAGGTTGCTATAAAGACTTCATAGAACGCGTTACCTAAATCCTTTCTGCATGAGGAATGAGGAACGCTAAAGGAAATCACATTCATTGCTTTTGGGTGTTTCAGGGGAAACTTGTTTCATTCTGAGAAAAAAAAATAAATAAATAAAACCCATCAGTTCACACTCAGGAAGCAGGTTTATAATGTTTTGCATGGGAGCTTGAAGTGTTGATGAATTTGCCTGGGGTTCATGTTTGACTTTCATTCCCACCTAAAACAGAAAAGAATGCATGGAAACTGTCTCAGGATATTTTATTATACAATGGATATAAAAAGTCTACACAGCCTTGTTAATACTGCAGGTTTTTGTGACAAAATTAAACCAAGTTTTGGTATTTTTCTACCTTTAATGTGATTTAGCCAGCAACAAAACTCAAAGAGGAAATCAAATAGAAATGGTATTTGGAAAAAAAAGAAAAAGAAAAAAAAATTAGTAAAACCACACATTCATACTCCCCAATTATCACTTTGTTAAAACACCCTTTGCCTGTACTACCTCACTCAGTCTTTTTGGCATAGAGTCTACCAGCTTACCACATCTTGATCTGGCAATTTTGTCCTAGCTTTTCTTCCAAAAAATGCTCCAGTTCTAACAAATCACAAGACGGTGTACTGTGTACAGACACGGGTTTTCAATAGGATTTAGGTCTAGGCTCTGACTAGACCATTCCAAAACTTTGGTCTTCTTCTTCTTCTTCTCAAGCCATTCCTTTGTTGACTTGAATTTGTGCTTTAGGCTGTTGTTGTGGTGGAAGGTGAATTTTTGTCTGTGTCTTCACATGTTTGGCAGAAGCCTGCAAGTTTTGTGCCAGCACAGATTGGTATTTCCTTCTATCTTGACTAGAGCCCCAGGCCCAGCTGCAGACAAACAGCTGTATAGTACGATGCTGCCACCACCATGCTTCACTCTAGGTACAGTATTCTCTGGGTGATAAGCTGGCTTGTTTTTGTGCCAAATATCTTTTTGAATTATTGCCAAAGAGTTCTATCTTGGTCTCATCTCCTCAATACAACTTTGGCACATGTTTTTGGGTAATCTAGGTAGGCGTTAATGTTTTTTTCCCCTGAGAAACGGCTTCCATGTAGCCACCATAATTATAAACAATTATGAAATAATGACAAAATAATTGTATGTCCACTAGGCAGCATGGTGGCGCAGTGGGTAGTGCTGTCGCCTCACAGCAAGAAGGTCCCGGGTTCAATCCCCGGGTGGAGTGGTCTGGGTCCTTTCTGTGTGGAGTCTGCATGTCCTTCCCATGCCTGAGTGGGTTTACTCCGGGTGCTCAGGTTTCCTCCCACAGTCCAAAGATGTGCATATTAGGTTAATTGGTGTCTCTAAAGTGCCCCGAGTGTGTGTGTGTGTGTGTGCCCTACAATGGATTGGGGCCCTGTCTAGGGTGGATCCTGCCTTGCGCCCTATGTTGACGGCTAGGTACCGGCTCTCCCGTGACCCTGGGGACAGGAATAAGTGGTTAAGTTAATGAGTGAATGAATGAATGTATGTCCACTACTGATCACAGCAATTGCATTTTATACTATTGCGGTCCATTTCCTTGTCTTTGATACCTTATTTCAGTGTGTCATGTCTATGAGAACACCAAGAGCAAGAGTCAAATTCCCTGTATAAGCTAGAATATTTGGCTAATAAAACACAATTCTGATTCAGTATAACTCAGATTTAAATAATATACTAAATAATAATAATAATAAGCCTGAATAAGCTGACCACTTTTGTTAGTCTAATGCCTTTATCTGAGCAACTATGGTACTTTGCATTTATCCATTCTGCTCAGTGAAGACACTCAGACTAGCACTGGCCAGACTTCTATTGATAGGCAGATTTCTTTTAGTGATGATTAAGTCAGATGACTGAAAGCTTAATAATTAAATACATTTGCATCTGACAGGATGTGTGAGCTGTTTACGCACCATTACACACAGTAAACAATATTCGAACTCACTCAATACTTAGCACCTCTGGTAGATTTAGCAATAGTCTCACAATCTTATTATGATAACACTTGTAAAAGGGTCACTTTGGGGGAAAAAATGCTTGTTATATATTGATTTTAGACACTTAATGACTTTGTCAGCATTTCTTTTGGCTAATCAGTATTTCCTCTTTTAAACCTGGTAAACTTCATTTCCTTGTTTTGCTGATGTCAGTGAGACCTTCGTTATAGATGATGATATCTTGGGTGAACTCCAATGTGGAGTAAGTCGATACTCTTCAAGTTCCCAGGATCATCCAGAAACTATATGTAATTTCCCAAACTGTGTCAGGCCTATTCCTGAATCGCTCCCAATTTACTGAGATCTCTGCGTGAGCGTTGCATGACTCACCTCTCAGTCTGAAGTATGTGCGCTGATGGCAGGTGAGTGTGTGAGCCAATTTTCCATTACAACACTAAGCTATGACACAGACAAACATCTTCCTTTTGTCTGCATGGATATGTGACGGCTGTCAGTAGTCACCTTTATCTCATTAAGTCTTAGAATGTACAAAATTTATTATCACATTTTGTTTTAAATATGTAAACTTTTTTTTCCAGTTATATAACACCCATTCCTTTATTTTCTTTCCGTGTTTACACGACGGAGACAATTAGAACTAAAAGGAGTGCTATGTATACTTGCATATCCTTGTTCAGCTGGTTTAAATCACCTGCATCCCACAAAACAACTGTGTGCATTCACTTACAGAGGCTTTGAGGCTTGAGGTTTGTAAACAGACAAGGATTTTACAAACAGGACAAGCCTAAAACTGCCACCCTCAGTAATCTATCATTGATCTGTTAAATAGAATCGTCTAAATAAACCATGTTAATCTGGTGATTCCACAATTGTGGTGCCGTTTAGTACTAGTACACCTTAAAAAATATCAGCTTAATTTTCAAACCTTTTCAAACATTTCATGTAAAAAAAAGCATGTATGAAAACAGTCAAAAATGTGTTAATTCATGACAGGAAACCTTTTTCTAATTTTTTTTTAAAGAATTTTGCTGTTGAATAAGTAACAGCATTAGGTTTTTAACATAGAACTAGCACCTATATGTTACATTATGAGGGCTTTAGAAACATTTTAATGATCTATTTTAGATTATTTCTAATGACCTCTGGTACGGAGGTAATCGACGCTTTCGGTGTAGTTTGTGTGTTTGTTTGTTTGACTCTCAGAAGTATTAAGGAAAAACTACAAGGCCAATTTTAATGAAATTTGTTGGAAGGGTGTAGCTTGTGTCAAGGAAGAACCCAATAAATTTCGGAGCGGATCCAATTTTTTGCCAGATTGGGCAAAAACGAAGTGAGTTTGGAATTCATGCACAAACCTGTCATAAATGACTCGTCTATTGGTCTTGGCTGAGGTCTGCATGCTCCAGGTGTACTTCTAGTTAATAAGGTATTTCTTATCTATTAATTGGTTAACAGGGTTGTATGTTCAAAGTGATTAGTCATTAGTCAATACCACAGTATCAGTGAGAATAAAGGATAAAAAATAAGGGAATTTAATTTTCCTCTTCCTGTCATTTTCCGAAATGTCAGAAGATGCGAATTCCTCATGTGATGTCTAAAATATTCTAAACATTTCATGGAGTGAACGTGTTCATGTTAACAGGGTTGAGTGAATGACATTTTTCATTGCCAAAAACGGATGACTCATGGGAATGGATTCAGTTTGAAACCAAAAGTAATATGGATTTATTTTAATGATTGTATTTCAAGGTAAAGTGTACAGTAGATAGTGGGGTGGGACATACCTGTAGAGCTTTTTATTCATGTTTTATGTTAATTACCTGAAACATGCACAGTTATTGTGAAGGACACTTTTGCCACTTTATGAACTCATTAACTGACATTGTGTCTGTAAGACACAAATCTCACCCCAGTCATGGAATCACCCACATTGTACAATACTGAGAACGTTTTCAATAAACATTTCAAACAACCGTCAATGTGCAGTATGTATTTTTGCCCAACAGTTTAGGATCTGATCAAAGATTATCCAGCGAGGGTTTTTAACCTGCTTGTTATGATGTCAGTACTTTAAAGAGATAGACATCAGAAATGTAAACACAGGTATCTGATTAGACAGTACTCCATCTAACAGACAGCATGTGGGCTGAGTTCGCCTATAATTTGTTTAGATGATATCTCTCCTATAAGCAAACATACAGGGCTTTAGACCCAACGACACACTTTTTAAGCAAATAAGGCTGAAAGAATACACAGTAACACCTTTCTTAAACAGTGGCACCCACCAGCCTTGTGTTCAGAGATGATCAGTAATTTCACCAGACCTGCTGATCCTGCTGGAATGTCAGAGTTGACACAGTTTATGGACATTAAACAGTCAAAAACCATAACACAGTGAAAGTAAATACTGTAAGTGAGTAGTGTTTATGGAGCAGGTACACATGACTGACATCTTCAGACAAACATTATCTACATTTTTTAGGCTTAATTTAAATACATTTATTTAGTCAACTGACCTGGTGATTTAATGCAAAACAGATTGTAGGCAATTTTATAATTTATTAAGTCCATATTACAAAATTAATAAATAGCATATTGAATACTTCACTTCATGCTCAGTTTATTATCAAGTTAGTAAGAAATACAACATTTTGGGGCATGCGGTTAGAGAAAAATTATCAATATTGGAGTTATTAATGATATCACACCACCCTGTCACTAATTATTTTCCCATAACAGGAAAATATTTATTCCTCTTATATGAAAGCGATTTTGCTAGTGTTTACAATATTGAATGTAATAATGAACAACCTGAAAATGCGATATATTTATAGTTACAGGAAATGCTGCAGAACATCAACGAGACATTTATGTTGTGGCAGCAGGAAGCCGCCATCCCCTCACCGGACCTTCCACAGGAAGTTAATAAGACAACTTCCCTTGGTGGAAAACTTAGACTGTTACAAAAACATAGATGGAAAGTTTTAGCCTAAAATATTTAAGATATTTTGTAAACTATTTCTTTTTCATAGCATTAATAATCATGGAAGTATTCACTATATTGTGTATATACACTGAAGGTATACTGTATACACTGACATTAACAAATAAGTATATATAGAATACATGTGCACGAAAATGTTATTTTTACCTACAAAATGATTTGAATTTGTTTTTAACATTTGCAGCACCAATGAAAATGTAAAAAAAATAAATAAATCAGGAAAATACAAGACTTCACATTCTTATTTAATATAAGTTACATGTATATTAATATCTAATCCCAGGGGAAGCTGCTATTTTTACACATGTGGATCCTTAAAATTCAAATTTCCCCTGGCATGAGTTATTGCATACTCTATAGTCTTGTTCAGACATGCCTGTGTCTTGATTGACGCCATCAGGCTCCACTGAGACCTTCACATTCTTTCACGATGGTCTTCAAAACATTGAAATGAGTGCCATTTGGCCCCTCATAGGTGTGAAAAGGGACACTTCTGTCTTTCTTATGAGCCCTGATTTAGTGAAGCGATCCAAGCAAGTGTGAACTCCTCTACACTTCCCCCTGCCTGGGTCTCCTCCTCCTCCTAACACCCACCCATCCACACACTTTTACACACACCTCAGTCTGTCCCCTCCCACTCATACACTCTCTATACACTCCTCTCACTGTGTGCTCTCAGTCAGTAGAAGTCTCACCTCTCTGGTGAATACACTCGCTCCACATAGCTTGGATTACACAGAAGGGAATTTTACACACTCCACATACAGAGGAAAGAGATTCACTTATTGGGAAGAACTTACATACACACTGGTCAACATGGGGAGTAGCATGTCATGCGTCCCTCAGCACAATTTCAGGTTCTCCAGCAAGAGTTTCATACGGAGGAACAGGTAAAGAAGAATTTACTGTTACAGAGATGTACATCTATAAACACTGTTATCTGTTTGTATAGAGTCAGTCAAAAGTTTATGGGTCAGATTTCTGTAATAAAAACAGATTTAATCATTTAAAACATTTTTTATGATGTGTACACTCCTTACTGTCTAACTAAAAACCTTTTGCTATTGACTTTCATACCTGACCAATATTTAAATAATAAGTACACATTAAGATAAATAAGAAGCTGTGACTGACTTAATGGTTGACTTTTGGTAGTTTAGTGGAGTATGTGATGACAGACGATAAGATTTGCCATATAAAGTGGCAGGGTGCTTTTGCATCGACATTCTGTACGTGTTTACTGATTAGCACTCTTCTGTGAAATGTCAGTGTATGTAATTCGCATCAGCTTGGTGACAGGACCAGAGTTTGCAGGCAAGCTGACTCTCACAGGTGCTGATAGAGTTCAAGGCTGAGATAAAGTTACTCTTCTTCTTCCTCTTCTTCTTCTTCTTCTCTCTGCTGAAATTTCAGAGTTGTCTGAATATCCTAGAGTGTAATTTTGATTTATGGTATATGGAGTCCGTCATCTTATATCAAACTGATCTTTCCATGAATTTGAACAACTAAGCTGTAAGAAAATATATGAGTTTAATATGAGACTCTTGCCAAAACTCTTAAACTGTTGTCTTTTTTCAGTTATTCTTCTCTAAGCATATTATTTGGTAATGATATTGAAACTAATAAAAGTTCATTTCTGATAAATACTTTAGAGGGAAATATGTATGAATGAGAATAAGATATGGAAGTCTTTGTAGAAGACTTTGTAGCTTTATACAGTGTCCTATACTGTGCACCATCTAAGAGTAAGAAGCCATAAAGACCTATTGTGTTTTTTTATTGCACACAGTTCAGTGCCCACTGTAGCAGGCCCGGTCATGTCACACTAAAACTGGAGACGGTTAGGCTTATCAAGTGTTTCAGGTTCTGAAACTGATCTACTAGCCGATTATACACTTTTAAATCAAAACAGCTCTCCATTGCTTCTCTCCCTTTCTCTTGATCTCACTCACAAACACACACTACGGCAGGTGAACTATCAGTTATCGAGAACAAAGATGAGAGTGTTCCTGTTTCCTGTCTGTTCCTGAGCAGGATCATTCTTTTACCATTTTTCTCCAGCATCTGAGCAGTGAACGTTAATGCAATACCTTAGATTACTCGACTTTGCCTTGCATTTGCATTGGCATGGTTTTTCTCCTGGTTTAAATTGTCTGGATGCCAAAATGGTTCACCATGAAATACCAGTGATACATCGAATCCCTCAGAGCATGAATGATCCTATTGTTGTTATGCTAATCGCATTAAAAAAACTCAAAGCGGAGTAGATCCAACGGAAAGAAATCTCCTGACTGACTTCCTCTCTCATGAGCATGCAGGAAAGATGACATTATAGTGATCTGACACTAATGGCTACAAATGGGGGTCATGGGTGACAAAGGATGACATACGAACCTTTCGATATGTATGCCCTGTGTCTGGAAACATAAGCTCTATTGTTCCGTGTGAAAGAATGGTGTATGTAGTGGGACGTATAATACGTTAACCAGTACAAGCTATAGGAAGTCCAGAAAGGCTGCAACAATGGAAATGTTTTGTGCAGAAATGACCAACAGAGAGACTGGACTGAGTCAAATGATGCAGCTGTGAGTTACCGGTCACAGTTTTCTGGGTCACTAGCAATACCAAAATCATGAGAGGCTCTTGAACAAACACATGACTAAACTCTGTCTTGTGTCTTTCGAGCAGCAGCAGACTTTTCCGGAAAAAAAATCCACAGGAGGGGCAGGAGAAGTCCAACAGCATCATCAACATTCTCTGCACAGTGACCCCGAGAAAGGTGAGTAATTTCTTGCCTTCTTGTTACTTTTGCCATTTTCCAAGCTCTATGCTTGTGCCTGCTGAACTGTTGGCTGTTTGTGCTTACAGGAAATGTCACCTAAAGATCTCGAGGCCATAGAGAACATCAAATGGGAGCCACCGTTTCCCTATGACCCGGTCAGCGGCTGGAAGAAGAGCAGCATCAATGTAAAGAACTATGGCAGGTTGATCCACAGCTCCAAAGTGCGCTTTCGC
The DNA here is from genome assembly GCA_028566435.1 of Scorpiodoras heckelii. Classification (NCBI taxonomy): domain Eukaryota; kingdom Metazoa; phylum Chordata; class Actinopteri; order Siluriformes; family Doradidae; genus Scorpiodoras; species Scorpiodoras heckelii. The sequence goes on along the minus strand of JAOVVH010000024.1, from coordinate 8,628,917 downwards.
TTCCTGCACTGTCAGGTAAGACACACCTCCTCACCTCAAACAACAAGCTGTCAGAGATATAAATCCCTCACCGGGAATACAAACACGTACAACCGTGACAGCCGTCACTGTTAAAAGCTCATTATTGTCATTACTCCAGCAGTTGTGACATTATTGTTCATCCATTCACTCATCCGTCATGATCCCAGTGCAAGAGACAAGTCTCGAGTACAGGATGCCTCTCTCTCTCTCTCTCTCTCTCTCTCTCTCTCACACACACACACACACTCACACACACAGCTGTGTGAATTGTGTAGCTGGTTGCATTGCGTATTCGTGAAGATTAATTGATGTAGCTCATCGCAGGGCATTGTACCTGTCTGAACATGCACACATTTGTAACATGTCAGTGTTCCAGAGCTGCCTCCAGGCACCCAGGCTGTGATCAGGCTACTGATAGAGCACAGAGGTGTAGCAACCTCTACATGCATGATGTACTAAAAAAAAAAGACAGGAAGGAAAATCCCAAAAGGACAAAACAAAACCACTATGGGGTCATATTGGAACATTTTGCAATTGGTAAACAGACAGATGAGACAGAAACGAGATAGAAGGAAATCAACTGTTGTGTGCTATCATGGGAAAGGAAATGAGTTGGCTAAAGTAAATCACTGTCAGGATCTTTTGAAATGTACCTGTGCTTATGTCAATGTAACAAGCAGGACTCTCCCTACAGGCGAAATTATTCACATTGGCACATAATCTACATTACATTGTTCAACAGTCAATAAAACATCAGTGTTTCCTTTAATGGTTTTGAAGATCATCTTTAGTTGTTTTCTCCATGACAGCTGAGGGTGCTATGATATTAGAGAGTAATCAGTTAATCCACATCCATAGAAATGTTTCAATACAAGATTAGGGAAACCCCTTTTCAACTCAGGTTGAACAGCATTGCTTCAGCGCTATCTGTCCGTTTGTGTAAATAACCAAACGGATTATGTGTCATTTCTTACAGGATGTACACGATTGCTACCTGGACCTGTTCCAAACACACCTTCATTTCGTCTCAAACAACACCACTGGGCTCACCTATCAGGTCAGACCTCTTTTTCCTCCTTTTCCATATAAAATCACTGTGATTCTTGTTAGAAAATACATTATACAGTATTAAAATGCTTCCATATCTCCTTATTGCTTGCTCGCATCTTTAAAAAGAAAATATGACCTGTATTATATAATCATGATGCAAACTGTTAGCCTTCATTTGTGGTAATATGGCTGTGAGTAAACAGTGAGTACACCAGCAATGATTAAGATTAATCACTTCCTTTTATTGTGTCTGTGTTTACGACCATGTCTCGTAACCAGGCGCTGGTGTGTTTAAATGTATATCTCTCCCCAGAGGGAGAAAGCGATATTGAACATCCAAAAGTGATGCTAATGTAGATGAAGCCATTCTAATTAGTCAGAAGGTGTTGATTAATTAGCTGTAACGGCATGGCATGCAAGGTTTGTAGTGTTTCTGTATTGACAATGTTACACAAGGCCTTGTAGTATGGCAGACTCTCCACATACACAGATTAAAAATCGCGTGCGATCGTTGATATTGTATTTTCTAACCTTTTAGACTAATCATTGAAACCATATCCATAATTCATTTTAGTAACTAGGGAAAAATTCCCAGGTTGAATAAGATTGTTTGTTTAGATGTCTTTATGCTTTGTGGGGGTTTTTTCTCTATACCATGGCAGACAGAATTTTTTTTGTCTTATTAACGTCAAGAGAGTCGAAAAGGGGAGGCTGATGAGTAAATTTTCCTCGGTTTAATAGCTGTTACGTAAATGCAAACATGAACTAACTTGTATCATGGATGTTGCACAACAACAAATGCAACTATGAAATAGATATAATGCACAACGTGCTGTTCTTTAATTTAAAAAAAATGTGTAGTTTTCCTGTAACAGCACTCTACATGGTTTCTTCTTTGTTTCATTATAGGGCACTCTTCCATTAAAGGAGCTCACGATTTGCAAGGTGCAGAAAAGGACCAGCTATGGAGATCCACAGGAGTTTGCCTTCCAAATAAATGGTAAATGCACTTTCTCTTTATTAGATATGTGTTTTAAAGGCAACTACCTAGATTATTTTTGAGTGGTGCTACTGGTGGATGAGCGAGTTTGACACAAAAAGCCTTACTCCTTGTAGGCGATAAAATAAATGTGTTTTTTCCGTCCTACACAAAGCTCTGGATCATAAAGGCACAGCCTCAGACTATATACGTCCGCAGCCACTTCCTATTTTCTAACATTCCAGTGATTCATATTCTGCATTATGACCTCCCTGCCCTTTTTATAGACCTAAGACTAACAAGAGGGCTGTCCATTTGCTAGTAGTCAAGACAGGGTGAAATTGTCCTTCAAGGCTCCCCTTGTTGTACAACAGGTGTACCTAAGCTCTCTCAGCTGTTGTCCTGAGTGCTCTTCCTCTGGTTCTCTCCCACATCGTTTTCATCACGGCTAAACTATTCCAAATTCCTGTGTGCAGGTTTCACTTCCATACAGATGTTTGCCTGTTTTGTGTGTCATGTTGATTTTTGGAAGTGGAAGTGGTTCACCAGTGTAGCTAGATGATTGCTGGAGAAAGGCCCTTTTACTGACTTGTGAGTCAATAAACAAAAGTCATACCAGGACCTCAAAGTGTGAATGAACATAACCAGGATATGAGTCAAATAAGGCTGGACATGCTTAAATATCCCTTAGAAGAAAAAAAAGACCTCCTTTGACCAGATGACTCAACATCCTGGTATGAGACACACAAAAAAACAACAACCAAAAAACAAAAATGGCTAGTCTCATAAAATCTTCTAAAATGACTCACCAGTCCAGATTTCTTATCAGAGAGATCCCTGCTATGCTACAGATCCCAAACTAGCAAGCTTTGACCCTTTCATATGCTCTGTGTTTTGGGTCAGTCGGGGTCAGTCTAGGAAGTATTTACAATCAGCCTCACACGGTATTAACTTTCTCTATCCTCTCATCAGTGTGGGAATGTTTAATTGAAACCAGTTTTCATCCTAAGCTAGAAACAAAAATCAAGCCATAAAGCATGCCCTGACTAAAGCTAAGCTATAACTGGAAATGACAAAGCAGAGACTGATATCTGTGCTGATATGAGCTGGTATGTGGGGCTGATAATGGAGTCAGATTCCAGGTCTGGCACGTTCTTTTAAAGTGTGCTGTAGGTGTGTCTGTTTTACTTAACACATGGAGTACCGTATATTCAAGAGGATTAGTGATAATAAAAAAAGACGTTATAAATATAAATCAGATCCAGACTGAGTTTTACATTTGACTGAAAATACATTAAATAGTAAAGACCTATGGATATATTTAACAACCTGTAAATGACCCAGCTGTTGGTATGTCCATTTAATGGCCTTTTGAACAAACTCTTGACCCTATGTTTTTGACCCTTTTAGGTGTCAGCTTAAACCCCATCATCGTCTACTGCTCAAACCAGGAGGATATGGACAACTGGTTTGGTCTCCTAAAGGAACACATTGAGGCCAATGGGGGCACTGCGATTTCACCAGACACTTACAGCAGAGTTAAGGTATGAAGCTATCAGCACTCAGTGCTAATCCTATGCCTGAAAAAAAAAAGATAATGATCTTAACAGCAGCGGGTGCAGTAAAGCCAGGTTTGAGTAATTTAGATCGGTGTTATTGTGTTCTCATGAGGATTGCGCAGGGGTGTGGCTGGGACTGTGGCTGAGATTAAGGTTAACCACAGTAACAGTATCATAGAAAAGGAATGACTTCTCTGCCAGTGCTGACACGTACCTCTGTCGCAATAAGTGAGGTCACTAAACAAAACAGATTCTCAATGACAGGCCATAAACAAAAAATAATTTCAGTCTATAATGTTTAAAACATTGGAACTATATGGGAATTCCTTCTGATATGTGTCTATAAAATGGTATACAATTACAGTAAGGCATGTTACATTCTCAGAAATAAATACATCAGACTGTAGCTTTCCTTGTCACAGGGGTGGAAACATCATGTTTTGTACCGTTTACTTAGGAAAGTGTGTGTGTGGTGTACCATGCATTAGCTTTCACACTAATGGTCTTCTGTAATGGTTTATAATATACACACGAAAGGTGCAAAACTGGTCCACTTGACCGTACCACTGCAAGTACAAAGAATTATGGATGTCATGCAGTGATGGGGACCAGGGTGGTCAAGCCTGAGACTACAGATCAGGCGAGACCGAGTTGAGACTGACACCTAGAAAAAGTCAGTTGTCAAGACCATGGATTTAATTTATCATCACCCCTTGTAAAAAAAAAACCATCTTCATGCTGCTATAGTCAGAGTCCAATTCAAGAACGAGTAGAATTGCTTTCAATTCTGAGTAACTGAGATTGAGTAAGTGAAAAGGTGGTCTCCAGAAATGTAGCATTCGATACCAAGTCCAAAATAAAATAACAGTGGCATGTAGCTTTCAAATAACAAAACAAAACGAAACAACTATCAACATTACAAAGTATTTAAAGTATTTAAAAGTATGACTTTTTTCAAGTATCCCCATGTTGTTCTTCCGTGATGGTAGGACTTCTACCTTTAGTATTTAACGGCAGACTAGGGCACATGTAGGTGTACATGCTGCCACCGTCAGTTCCAGAGGAACTGCATCCCTTCTACCTTCGGTACTTACAGTTCTGTATAAAAATGAATACCATAATTTTTGTCAGAATTTTGCCATTGACAGTACCGAAGCGTAAGTTCTTGTGACACCCCTAGAAGGAATAGTACAGTTTGGTACCTTTAGCTCAAAGAATGTAAAGCAATAATGCATGTTTCTCATTTTCATATTTACTTTCATAAGGTCCACAACACAGAGCAGTCCACCAAGGGGAAAGAAGAGCTGAGGAACTCCATCAGTAAAGAGCCTATTTACGAATGGGAGGGTTCTCAGCGGGAAAGTCTGGGTCCGATCACCTATGTCACTAAAGTCAGGCTACAGCATTTGCCTTGTCAGGTAAGGCAACATTTTCATGCTAATATGTTTTAAGCAATTTAGTCCTCCGTTGTAGCTAATAGATTTGTAATTATGCATAAACTATACAAGCAGCTATAATGTAAACACTAAGGATGTCAGCGCTGTTACAGATTGTTTACAGAGGTAAGTTTGAAGTACATAAGCATGTGTATCAAATGTATATTGACGTTTTATAGTTTTATACAGATCTATATTATTATAATGGATTAGTGATATAATGATATGTAATTAGACATTAACTACAAATGGTACACTTTAGAATAGGTGGGTATATATTTTATATATACATGAGGACTTACTGTACTTCTCGAATCCATCTGTTAACAGTGCAATATCCTTAGTAGTTGTTTGACTCTCCAGTTGTTTAGTTTTCATGGTTGAAAGTGTTTTGTGAAAAGGTGTACAGATCACATGGTGGGAATGTACACATGTAGACAACAAAGGTGCTACTAAGGAGCCCCCCTTTATAAAACACTTAGTTGCACAACTGAAGATTACATCAACTCTCTGTCAGTGCTGGTTGCTGCCTGGCTGGTTCACTGGGGGCAACGTCTGATATGATCTTAGTCACCCCTTTAACAAGATCAAATTACACTCAGGGTCTAAAACGTCTGGCCTCTTATCTGTTAGCCGCTTTTAATTTGGACTGTCATCAGATTTGAGTCCAAAGTGATAAGATGCAGTGCACTGAAATCCATTTTCCCACAGGAAAGGTGAGAATTCAGACAGGTTGTCTTCTTTTAAAGGGTAGCATGTAGACATGTGCCCATTTGTGTGAGCTGGGTGTGTGAAACAGTTGCTTGCTCGTGCATGGACTTGACTCACCCTACAGCTGCTTGTCTGACACACCCTTTGCAGAGCATAACACAACCGCTGTCAGAGTAAGAGCTGTGCAATATCCTGGCAGGAGTGCACTTGTGCACGTTTCCCATGAGGGGGAACATGCTGTATGTCTAGGCACTGGAGAGTTTAGGACCCTCATATTCCCATATTTGTGTTTCAAAAGCAAAACAGGGCTACATGTACATCTCTATAATCTGCACAGAGCGCAATGCTGACCATGACACAACATTTTCCCACAGGAACAGTATGACAGACTGTTGGTGATGTATCCTAGCAATCTTATTATACTGTCCGAGGAGAATGACGGCTTGTTCTACAAGGTAAAACAATCACTCTGTTGTGATACTTTCTTGTTTGTCCAAAAGACGCTTGACTGAGCTAAACCCACACGCTGTACATTCTGCTTACAGGGAAAACTTCCTCTAAACATGCTTACAGTTACCACTCCATGCCAAGACATCAAGGCAAACACATTTATGATCGAAGGTAGGTTAATGATCATCCCATTTCCGTTGTTTCATGCCAAACACTGCACCCTGCAATATCTTTTCTATCTAATCTAATGCTAATCCCGCTTGTTGACTTGGACAGGGAAACTGATTAACCCCATTGTGGTGTCGTGTTCGAACACGAGCGAGTTCCGTGACTGGATCCATCACTTCAAAGCAGCAGACGTCCCCGTCCTTAGCCCGCCTCCACCCGTCTACGACATCATCTACACTCCAACTCAGAGAGACGTAAGAGCACTATAGACTCTCGAAATTTTTTGAAAAGGTTGTAAACTAGGTATTCACACTGTCTTCATGTCCTTCCAGGCTCCTGAGATCAACGTGAGATGGAGCGGCAGTAGCCGAGGAGGCGCTGAAGAAACAGCACCGCAGAAATTGCACAGTGGACGCAGATCTTCCGAGCTCCAGCTGCCCTGTCCCGATGACAACCCCCTTTCCCCTGGTTACACCGAGCCTCTCTGTGTAAGCCAACATCCCAGCACCGATTATGGTGTTTGTACAGCTGCTGAGTATTATTATAAGTCTGACAGGGCTGTTAAGTGAACTTTTATCAAGCTGTCACTTTATATATATTAGTTGAGCTCTTCATAACTTGAGGTTTTGCTGATACAGATGCTTGGCAGACTTTTTGGAAATTTAGATTAGGTCAAAATCAAAGCTCTTTATTGTCATGTGCACATGAAGTACAATGAAGTTCTTGCTTGCATTTCATGCCTCAGGACTAGACATAACAATGTAAACATTTTCACAGCCCAAAGACAATACAACAACTATCCAACCTTCAAACAACAACAGACGTTTTCAAAACAGCACACACAGAAGACATGCATTATAAATCTTAGGGGGCAGCTTAGGTGAAGGAGTGTTCAGGGTGGACCACACTTACTGTAAGAGATCTGACCTGACTTACTTTCGAGTGTTTATTTTGGAGGAGCAGTATCCAGTCATGCACTGGAATACTTCTGTGGTCTTGCTGTTATCAATTATTAACTTAGCGTCCAACCCATTGCTCCTTTTGTTACCACGTAAAAGCCTTCTTCGCTTGTAACTGAAACAAACTGATCTGCAGGTGTTTTGCTGAGTACTTCACCCTGTGGCGTCTTTTAATGCTGCCTCATAGTAGGGGGAAAAATGAACTTGAAAGACATCCCCTGAGACATCTCGCGCTCAGATGTTTTCTCTTATTAGAAACATTCCACAGCAGGATTCACCCACACAGCACAACATATCTCAACAAATGACCTGAATGGTGATCGGCTTTGAAGTCGTGCCATGGTATCGCATGATGTTAGTGCCAGGATATTCTATCTCTCTCCCGGCAGTCGATTCAGAAGCAAGGAGTCTAATTAATTTACAACTGACAGGGCGGCATGCCCAAAGCGAGCTCTGCTGAGGGGGACGATATCATAGCGTATTCACTACAGCCAATCCATCATAGGGCACACACACTCATACACACACTCACACACTAAGGTCACTTTAGAGACACCAGTTAACCTAATATGCATATGTTTGGACTGTGGGAGGAAACCGGAGTACCCGGAGGAAACCCACGCAGACACGGGGAGGACATGCAGACTCCACACAGGAAGGACCCAGACCATTCCTATTCACTGATTATACGGTGAAAAGTCCAAGTCACGTCTTTTATGGTTATGCCATCTGTGGCATTTGTAAAGTTACGCACGTTAATAAGAAGGGAATGACATTCCCTTCCCAGTCAGACATTTCATTAATATTAACGCGCCAAAATTAAAAAAAAATAAAATTAAAACTGATCACGAGTCCCAAATCTTGAGTCTAAGTTGAGTCTCAAGTCACCGTCTGAGACTTAAATCGCAAACTCAAGTTCCCATCTTTCTTATATGGTGTATCTTCCTAGTCAGCTGTGTGAAGAATTTGTATTCTTTACTCCCCTTGTAATTACAGACCCAACAGACTTATGTCCGGTTTCTTCTCCACATTTAGCATTTCTAACCAGCTTTGTCTTCCTGTTCATGTGTTTCTATAGTACATCTCCAGCAGACCCACCTCTGTTGATACGCAGTATTCGGTAAGACTGGGCAGCCGGAGCAACAGCATGTCGTCCCAAACCAGACCTGCACCATTGCCCCTGCGTTACTCGTCCCCTCAGCACACTTCCTACCTGTCCTCTGAGGAGCCCATGTCCCCCATTTACAACACTCCGTACAGCGCAGTTCGCCACAACACAACCGTACAGCACATTGAAAAGGCCCCACTCACAAAGGTAACTCAATTACTGTTAACTTCATATCCTGCATGCTGTTGTATTGACAAGGGTATTCCAAGGGTACGCTTCTGTAGAGTTCTGGATTCTGATTGGCCAGATTATAGTATATAGTACTAGAGAGACACCAACAACCGGAACCAAATTCCTTGTGTGTGTAAACATACTTGGCGAAATAAAGCTGATTCTGATTCTGATTCTGATTCTGATTGTGATTATGGCTTACAGAGGAGCTTGGCTGATATGCTGTTGTTTATATAACTAATAGCACATTAATTTAAAAAAAGCATAGTTATTTAACAAAGAAAAGCAAATAGTTGTTGATATGCTGAACCTTTCTGTAAGGAGATGTTTATTTAACATTTATGGAAAAGTCTTCAGCACTTTATAACAGTTTTGTCAGAAAGAGTCTGGTAATAATGCTGTAATCTGCTATAATGTAAGTGATAACAGGAAGTAATTTCTTTGAGATATTACACAACATTGAATGCAACTATAAATGGATAAAACCTATGGCATGTCATTCATTAATAACATTTTACTACTGTAATATCTGGCAAAGTGCTGTGGTATATATGAGAAATAAAACAATTTGGAGCATTTGATCATAGCTCTTCACTGATTATTTTTCTATAACATTGGTTTCCATACATAGTAGTTGTCTGTATACAAGGATTTATGATGAGATGTGCTCATATTTGTTTTTTTAACAGTCTAACAGCTGGAGCACTCCACAAAGTTCCATAAAGTACCAGCTCTCCATTCCACAACGCCACTCAGATTTGCTGAACCACCGCAAACCTCTCTCGCCCCTGTATGACGACCCCTCCACCCCGGGCATGTACCCTCTAGAGGAGGACTTGGCAAAGGTGTCGTCGGTAAGTGGGGCAAGATATCAGTTTGCTTTCTCTCTTTACACCCAGGCTCACTGTGACTGAGTGCGCAGAGAACACGGCTTGATTTGACAAACCTAAGACCTTGTAGTCGTGATTACTAATTGATAGATGCAAGTGCATAATGGAGAAGTCTGAGGGAATGAGACTTAAGTACCAACTGACAGTAGAGAGGCATTTGAGAGACTGATTGTGGAAAATATTTGTTTCTGATTGGCTATGTTAGAATGTAACTATGGCAACGGCATAAACTGTGGTTTAGGATATATACAGATGGGATTTTAAAATCAGTTTCAAAAGCAGAAATCTAAGGCAAAAGAGTTAACTCCATCCATACAGCATACTAAATAGGGTGTTTTGAAGTAATCAAATTACAAAAACAGTTCCTTCTAGCTTCTTAAAGGTTCTCTAGTTTGTTCCTTTAGGCTCATGAGTAAGAGAACACCCACTAAACTGTCATAACTACATCATATCATAACTACACGTTGTTATTTCTTCATAAAGTTTCCTACTTATGTAGAAACCAAGTGCAGCTCAGATTCTGGGTAATAACAGCACTTTGTTTCTGTTAAACAGCATTCCTCACAGGTTTCCATGGAACAGCATTGTCCTCCACTTCTCCCGGCCTCCTTCCGCTTGTGCACCCCTCCTCTAGGCCGCAGGAACAGGAGCAGCCAGCCCCAAGGGCATGATGAGAGCAGCACACAGTGGGCTATGGAGCAGCGTGCACAGGCTGTGTCCAGACTAAAGCTGCTGCCTGCCCCTAACACAGTGCTACAGCATAACCACATCACACAGGTAATCCCAAATATATATATACACACACACACACACACACATTTTTTTCTGTATACTTTTCCAACAAAAAATTTAAAGTTACAGAAAACTGTTTGTAGGTCAATAAAGAAAGCAACACATTACATAGAAGACCACCTTTCAGGAAAGAAAAACATAAGGAAGGCTGATGGGTTTTGCAAGCAAAAAACAAGCAAGTGTGATGGTCACTGCTCAGTAAAACTTACCAGCTAATTTCAGCACAAATTGTGCTAAACTGCACAAAGTGTATCTGGGAACACGATTTAAGAACAAAGCACACCAGATACTGGCTTCCTTTTGTTTATTACTGTTTACTGCCTTTATAGCATTTTCTTTTACGTAGAAACATCATTATTTTCAAAGGCATCTTTGCTTTATAGCAAGTCTTTGCATGTGCCTAAGACTTCTGCATCGTACTGTACAGTAATTAATTGGTAAGTTTTACTGAGCATTTTGGAGAAGCTGTCACAGCTCTTCTGGAGACTCTGATTGTCATACTTGCTTCTTTTTTGCATGCAAAACCCAGCAGCCTTCATTATGTTTTTTTGGTCTGAAAAGTGGTCTGATATTTAATATATTGCTTAACATTTTTCTCATTGGAAAAGTAATGTTTGGTAATATAAATGCTTTTTGTAGACTCAGTATTGAAGAAATCATAAAAATAAATGAATGTACTATCTTTTGTTGTCAGAGAACGTCATCAGGTCTGGCTGCCATACACACGCGGGAGTTGCCCTACAGTCTCACCCCAGGTAAAAATTCATGGCATTTGAAAGTAGATATTCAGGGTTTTGTATTTGTGAACACACAAAATGGGATAGACACCTAGTTTTGTTGATTAACTTATTTCTAACGTTTGTCATAATTATAACTGTGACTTTTAATTGTGTACACACCAGGCGACACTGTGTATTTGATCGTGTTCATAGCTCAGCCCATAGCTTGTAGATTTATACTGAGTGGCAGGACAGGACTGGACATGAGGAATGGGTAGCGAATGTCAGGGCATTTTAAAGGGCAGGGAAAGTGTGTGTGTGTGTGTCTGTGTGTGTGTGTGTGAGTGAGTGAGTGAGTGTGTGTGTGTGTGTGTGTGTGTGTGTGTGTGTGTGTGTGCAGTAAAGCTCAGTGCAGTGACAGTCCAGATGACAG
>JAOVVH010000024.1:8602532-8617311 GCA_028566435.1 Scorpiodoras heckelii | reverse complement strand
GTGTGTGTGTGTGTGTGTGTGTGTGTGTGTGTGTGTGTGTGCAGTAAAGCTCAGTGCAGTGACAGTCCAGATGACAGCACTGCAGGTGGTACATTAGGGGATCTGAGTGAAAGGACAGAATTACTACTGAGAGTGATTTAAAGCTCACAGCTGAGACACACTACATGATGAGCCACTCGTTAGTATATTGCTATAATTGAGAGTTTCACACAGAGGTATTCATCTACAGTTAAAATACATTTACATAAAATTCCTTAATTACAAAGGTTATGCAACTATCATTACCGAATGATCTCAACAGTTTCCGTTTTTTTTTCCTGTAGAGGCGATTGCCTTACCATGTTTGACAAGTGCCAGAGACACATCAATTTTGAATGAGAATTCACCTAATATTTTTTTATTTGCCAAAAATGGCAGCAACACAGAGTTACAACAGAAGAGATAATACAAAAACAAGAAAAATTACATAAAAATTTTTACATAAAACATCTACACAAAGACAATCTGGACTCAACAGTCTTCACCAAAACCCTAAACCTATTTAATGGCACAATATTCTGGATCTTAAGTTCATTCTGTAGGTTGTTCCAGGCAGAAGATGCAGAAAACCTAAAAGCAGTCTTTCCCAATTCAGTCCAAACTTTGGGAACAACAAATCGCAACAAAGACTTACATCATAAACTTCAATCCTCTTTAAACATTCATAATTTTTTCCCCCAAAATAGCCATGATATCAATTCGCTAAAGAGACCATACAGGGTAAAACAATTCAAATGGAAATCTAAGAAAGTCTTTAAACAATCTTTACTTAATAAAATTAAAATAATTGATTAGCTGCCTTCAGCTAAAAAATTTATCTAGATCAATGCTTGTGATTGACCATGACAGAAGCTGCCCTGGTTCATGCTTAGAGTGGATTCTGATCTATGATGAGAATTTTTTATGGCGAAAGTTTATCTGCTCTGCTACAATATTTTTTTCAAGCATTCAGTTCAATTTGTAAAATGTAATATATAATATTACTTTAACATTATTTAATTGATGCCTTGCCCACTCTTAAGCTACCTGAGCCATCTTGTTAGTTTTGGTGTCATTGTCTTCATTATTCAGCAGGACATTTAACTCCTACACATACAATGTGAAAGAATTTACACGGCTCATTCCTAAAGTAAGGATGAAGGGCAGGGTTGCCTCTGATTGTACAGGTTTTAAAGAGACCAAGAAACCTGTCATTCATACTTGATCTTTGCAATCTACACCTCTAACAGCTTTCACATAGCAGGCATATTTGACAAAACCATTGTTAACTTTTGTATTCTCATTTTTTCCCACCACAGATGATCACTCCTATCTTAAACCAGTGGAACCGGATGACCAGGAAATAGACTATGATAACATTTGGGAGTTTGACTGCGGGATGATTCAAGCCTTGCCTGGAATTTCAGCACACCGGACACAGCCTGACTTCAGTGCTCGAGGCCTCGGCGCTATAGACACACAGCCGAGATGGTCATAAAAGAGAACAATGGCCTTCCACCCGCCTGGGCTTGTGCACATAGCTTGCTAATCTGTGCCTTACTGCACTCTCGCTGTCACTCTCTCTCTCTCACACACATACACTCACACCCTCGCACCGGCATTGAAACAGGGCTTTACATGAGGCTGAGCATACCCAGTATCACTAAATACATAAATCTCCTGTGTGGTATGAACAGAGGCTGACTAGGTACATGAGAACTGAGCTTGTTTTCCCACATGCTGTACAAATTCATTAAAGAAAAATTACTGGTCATTTTATTTATCAGGAAACGTGAGTGTTTCTCACTAAAACTGTTAAGAAATAAGAATAGTTTTTCTTTCAATAATTTTTTTTAGATGTAGCATTACTCATTTACACACCTTTACAAATGCCTGGTTAAGATACAGGGCTAGAATATGTTTCTAGTTCTCTAATTATGTATATAATGTAAATAGTTGTTTTTTTAAATAGAGCATCTACAATTTTGTCTCTTTTTTGCACTGCTTTTGTACAGTTAATTATTATATTCCTAATTATTTATATATTGTCAGAAACACATTTAGTTGCCTACTCACTGACGTACTGAAGTAAATACTTTTCATTCTTTACATTATTCATTCCAGGAACAACCCCAAACGTCAGCATATGTTACAGTTTCCAGGAATTCTGTGAAACATTTGGTTTTAATCATGTTGCATATATAGATACAGACACTGACGACTTTTCTCTAATGTGTGAATGCTTTATTCCTTCAGTTTGGTGTGATGTGATATTTATATTTAAAAATAAAAAAAATAATTCTGTACTCTTAGTGTCTCTTTCAAATTCATGGTTTTTCTGTGGTTCTCAAATTAGGGTTCGTGAAGCATAGCCAGGGTGTGATTATGAGTGGGGCAGTGGTAGATCAGTGGTTAAAACGTTGGACTACTGATGAGACGGTCATGAGTTCAAATCCCGGCACCACCAAGTTGAAAATGTTGAGCCCCTGAGTAAGGCCCTTAACCCTCAACTGCTCAGCTGTATAAATGAGATCAATATAAGTCACTCTGGATAAGGGTGCCGTAAATGTGTGCAGTGTTGTATTTTGTTACAGAGGTGGAAACCCCAACCCATTATTATAAGCTTATTTTTGTTTTGTCACTTGAATTGAATGGATTTAATCCAAACCTTAAAACTCAAAAAACACGCCACCTATAAATATGTACATTCAGTGCAATGCTTAAAATTCAAACCTCTCACTTCCTCATATAAGCTTTCATTAGGGTGTTTATGAAGAATAAAATATTTCCAGAATTTTATATTGTGTATTGTGCCTCCTCTGTAGGCACCTGTAATTCAGGTATACTCACACATGAGGTAAACAGGGGCAGTTTAACTTAGTACTAAACTTTATTTTCTGGCTTGATAAAGTCAAAAATAATGTTTTAATGTCCCTTGTTAAAAAATGTTTAATACTCAGTAGAAAGGGTAAGCCATGATTCATGGCAATATTATAATATATTAAGGATTTCACAAATGTACTGCATGCTTCTTGTTTTATTAATGACTTAATTATATAAAGTGGAACTAAAAAAACTGTAAATATGGATGATAAAAATATTCTGACTTTTTAGTGGAGCCATAGAGTTTTTTTTCTTGAACTTGAAAAATTTTTAAACATTGAAGTTTGGATTACGCCTGTTCATTTCAAGTGAATGATAAAAACAAGCTAATAATGATAAGAACTTGATAATAAATCTGTTGCCACATTATCAGGGGTGTGGCTCGGGGCATGGTCCAGAGGCGTGATGATACACATGGTGCCTTAAAATATGCCTTGTTGCTGCTCCAGTGACCAGCCCACTTAAAATGCTGTGAACAAATCAAGACAGGTTCAGATTCTAATAAATTATTTATACAGAGCACTTTCTGAACATTTTGAGGTTCCTAAACGATAACTTACTTTCCAACGCACGCCAATCATACGAGGTCTGTCCGGAAAGTAATGAGAAGGAAATTCCCACGCTCTGTAGGGCTTAAGCATGGGGATGGTGGTTCAAGGTCAGTTAGAGTGGGACCTCAGATAAGCAGTAAGACCTGTTTCAGCTGTATTCTAGCCTTCACAGTGCCCAGATATTTGTTTTTGTGAAACTATGCTGATGTGATGTGCCTCGTCACTGGAACAATGCAAGTAAGTTTATATGTTTTGAATGTTGGATTGTTTAACATAAGATCACAAGTTCCTGAACAGAGTGATCACAGGAGATGAATCATGTGTGTTCGAGTACGATCCTGAGACTAAAAGACAAAGTGCTGAACGGCACATGACAGCATCACCTCGCCCATAAAAGCTCATATGAGCAAATAAAAAAATCAAGTCACTGTTCGTTGTCTTTTATGATTCTCAAGAGATCGTCCATAAAGAATTCGTACCAGAAGGCTAAGATTAAAACAGGTTTGAAAGGCCACCACTTCAGCACAGTAAAGAACATCTACAGAGACACTGAACACCCTCGCAGTTGACGATTTCAAGCACTGCTTCCAAAAATGGCAGAGGCATTATGAGCCTTATGTGCGTTCACAAGGATCATATTTTGAAGGTCATAATATTGAATTGGGGGCAGCACAGTGGCGCAGTGGGTAGCACTGTCGCCTCACAGCAGGTGGAGTGGTCTGGGTCCTTTCTGTCTGGAGTCTGCACGTCCTCCCCGTGTCTGCGTGGGTTTACTCCGGGTACTCCGGTTTCCTCCCACGCTCCAAAGACATGCATATTAGGTTAATTGGTGTCTCTAAAAGTGCCCTTAGTGTGTTAGTGTGTGTGTGTGTGTGCTCCCTAAGATGGATTGGCACCCTGGTTGATCCTGCCTGCGCCATATGTCGCTGGCTAGGCACCGGCTCTCCCGTGACCCTAGTGACAGGAATAAGCAGTTAAGATAATGAATGAATGAATGAATGAAAATTCTCACTACTTTCTGGACAGATCTTGTATTATAATAAAAATGTATGGCATCATTTTCACATGGATTTAACCCTGAAAATAATTGTGATGGATGTTTCAGCTAACTGAGCAGAGCCAGTAGGAATAAGCTAGCAACGTCTAGACACCCGCTAGCTAGGAAGCTAGTTAGTGACCAACTTTTATTTAACATAAAATATACACAACATAAACAAGCTAAAGCAAGAAAATGGGTGATTCATTTTCATTAATTTCTTACTAGTGTTTTGGTCCATTTCTTCTCTTATGGTTTTTTTTTTTTTATCCCTTTTTGTCCACTACAGATTGATATGAACACTTCATGATAGCTGCTTGTTTGTGATTTTCTGATGCTAGTTATGTTGATTAACTATTTTAGATACACAGATTTCAGATTTCTTTTTCACACCACAAGGAGAGGATAGTAGAGGAATAGTAGAGTGTGATTATTTGTGTGATTAGTGATTGATTAGTTGATTGATTGATTGGTTGGTTGCATGTCTATTTTAAAAGTCATGGTGCCCCCTGGTGGTCTGGAGTATTTATGAAATCGTATTTGTAAAGGCATTAAGAATAGCACCTGGATTTTTGTTTTATTTAATAGCTGGACAAATAGTTTTAATAGTTTATTTATTTATTAAAGGAAGAAGAAGACGAAAAAGAAGAAGAAGAAGAAGTTTACTTTCCTTTATTTGATCTGATGGCACAGTGCCATGTTGTTCAACACCCAGCACTCTGCCGCCCTCTTGTGGTAATAATGTAACAGTGCAGTCATAAATGTAAAGCAATAACAGACAAAATAACAAAAATACTCATTTATTTCAGTGAATACAATAATAAGTTTTATCCTGCATTTTCAACAAAGGATTGGCCAAGAAACAAACAAAACAAAACAAGGAAATAGAGATGTTAACAAATATATTATATGTTAAAACTTTCGTTGTCAGGATAGTTATCAGTAGATGGCACCAACACATTATAAGTCCCTAAGATAACTTGTTCCTATCATCACAATTGTACTTCATATCATATTGCTGTATTTGCTCCATATGTAACTTCTTTCACAGGTTATGGGGTCTGACGGTAAATGAAAATGATATGGTTTAACCTTTAGTTATGCACACCTTGGCACAACTGAAGGCATTTTTGTGCTTGGACCCAAATTTCAGCATTCTGCCCATTTCATTTCATTAATTTCTATGAGCAAGGGTACAACTCACGGTCTCTACTCACTTTCCCTTCTACCTCCTGCCAAATGTAATTTCTCCAATCCTCAGGAAATGCCAGTCTTAACACTATCACTTATAGCATACCTTTCATCAGAGGATTTCAAAACTAACAAGAATATTACAAGTGATGTCCCAATCGTACCTTTCCTTATACTTCCAAATATCTTACCTTATGAATGATCAAAATCTTACCTGATTCTCTTTGCCTGCAAAAACTGGCACAACTGTAACACACTGAAGTACCAGAAAAACTGGTATGCCAGTTTAATAAATTGTATAATAAATTGGTAGGTCCCCATGGGATCTTGGAAGGAACGTTGCACAGTCCTCATGCTGATGTTTGTTGAGGCCCCAGCATTGAATTCTGATGTTCACGCCTATTGCGTGGAAAGATTCTTGTCAGCCGACACTGGTCACGTTCTTTGACAGTCTTTTTATGGGCACGCTGCTGTCATAAGTTCGAGGGTTTGCTGGAATTCCTGTAGTCACGGTACACCCTTGAAATGCTCATGCGTGAAAATTTTAACTATGAAACTTGAAAACTATGCTCCAACCTCGGAAATGCTGTGACCCATCTCACGAGCTGCAACTATTAAACCGTGTTGAAAATCACAAAATCGTGATAACTTGTCATTCTCATGGCAGAAACAGCTCTAGAATCTTCCATAGATGTGTATCGCTTTATATACGCACTGGAGGGTGCAACGAATGACGTGCATAGGTGGTATTGTTATGTATTTTGCACAGACTTTCTCTATGTACTTCTGGAACTTCAGTGTACATAGCTCATGAACTCTCAGGATTTGGTCATTTTATATTATACTGCATAGTTATAATGTGTTCCATGAAGAATATGAATGCTAATGCCCATTGTCTTGGCTCAATGAGCAGGTTTACAGATGCAGATCACATGATATTTTTGCATGCACAGCAAACTAAGGTTTGGGTTACACTGGAAAAGAGTGACCTGGAAACACTCAGAGGCATGTGGTCAGATTTATGCAGGCTTGATCTGACGCAGTTGTGGTATCTTGGCTGCTTCATCTCTGGTGAATCTCCGGAGGTATCGGATGGCAGACAGAGCACTTATATTCGCCAACAGAACTGTAGCAATGAGACAGGTCAACATCTATCAGTGGCATACACACTATTTATTTCCCTAAATGTTCAGATTTGTCAGGGTTTAATAAATGTCAAGTGAGCACAGTTGCCATGGCATTTCTTTCACTGTATCATAGACAAATTTTACAGTTCACTGAATGGCCAAATTAAAGTTTGTCCATACAACTCATTGGAAAAGAAAACAAACGAACTTTGGAATACAGCTCAAATGGAAAAAAAAGTCATCATGTAAATGCTACTTGTATTGCAAATTACCAGCTTTCCACGTATCAGCTCCTTGAGGGTTGACTGACTTCAGGACCCATGAGGCAAAGGCAATGCAAACCAAGCACATATCCGTCTGTTTAAAGGGCAACAGTGGTGCATCCAGTCCTAGAAAACATTGGATTTCTTACGATTCATTGATATTCAGCAACACTTCATCATGGTCAGGTGGATCTAGAACTGTGGCAGTAGTGACTCAATGGTTAAGTCTCTGGGATACTTATCAGAAGGTCAGAATTTCAAGCCAAGTTGCCGCTATTGGACCCTTGAGCAAGGCTCTTAACTCTTAACTCTGGCCCAGGGGTGCTGAATCATAGTTGACCCTGCACGCTAACACAAGCTGCTTAACAAGCTGGAATAAGTGACAAAAATTATTTCACTGTCCTGTAATGTATATATGACAAATAAAGAGTACTTCTTCTTCTTCTTCTACCCTGAAAATGCTGGCAATGCGTGAGGGAATACACCCTGGATGTGATGCCACACATATATTCACAGCTAGGGGCAATTTATAATATCCAAACCAATCAGCCATGTTTTTGGAGAGAAGCCTGAGGAATCCCACATGGACATGGGAAGAAAATGCACAGAAACTCAGCACGAACCAAGGACCCTGAAGCTGTGAAGCAGTAACTCTACCTTCTGTGCCACTATCCTGCTCGGAGATCCATTAGTGCATTTCAGATCACAAGAAACAATTCAGAACAAAATTTTAGTTTAGATAAGGACTATGCCATATCATGTCTTCCTTGAGTGTGATGAAATGAATAAAAGACAAACATTTTGCCTTTGGCGTCGCCATGGACAAAGCCAAGGATCATAGACAAAGCCAAGAATTTGTCAGACTATGCTATACTGAATGTGTCCATAGTCTAAAGCAGAAGAAGTCAATAAAGATAAGCTATCTAGCAGATGACGTGTAAATAGAGAATAAAAATAACAAGCTAACAATCTCTTCCTTCAAATGATCCCAGTTCTGAGATACACGAACAGATCACTGGGATAATCACTGAACCCTGGACCACCAGCAGACCTCCTGCCCTCAGTTGATCATGTTTTGCAAGAGTGAGTACCAGCACAAACTCATTACCCCTGGTAGAAATAGTAACATGAGAAATATTGCTAGATTTACTGAAGGAATTTGGCCCAAAGGTGTTCAAATTTCCACTTACTGGTTAGATTTGAGGTGTCATTGACTGAAATGTTGTATCCTAGTGAAAGATTTTCCAGCTCAATCTAGATAACTGTCAACACTATATATTAGAGCTTAACTGTTGCCTTGCAGAGAGTCTTAAATGCAAGACCATTACAGATGAAAAACACAAAAGACAATTATTAACAACTGCAACACCACTACTATCACAGAGGATTATTACCAGGAACTCCATGTAAACAAGCCAAGGCGAGAAGAACTCAAGGGGCTTAAACATTCACGAGCCACTTTACTGTAAATCAATCATCAGAATGGAGGGAAATGTCATTTTAGTGACTTTAACCATGGCATGCTTGTTGGTGCCAGAGGGTCTGGTTTGAGTATTTCAGAAACTGCTGATCTGCTGGGATTTTCACAGACAACAATCTATAGAGGTTACACAGAGTGCTCTGAAAAATAAGAAAACCTCACGTTAGTGGCAAACACTGTAGGTGGAACCACTTTGTTGATGAGACAAGTCAGAAGAGAATGGCTGAGAATGGTTTGAGTTGGCAATAACTTTCATACCCACTCTTTAGCACCACAAAAAGTAAGAAGGATCTCAGAATGAACAACATGTTGAACTTTTGATCCCTACAGTATCTATATGATTCTATGCACATCTGCCATCTGATTAGCTGATTGGATAAATGCATACAAAAATATATACAGGTTTTCCTATTCTAAAAACTATAAGTTGCTTTGGGTATTTTATCAAATTTCCCTAAAGACATTTTATGAAGTTTGTTAAATACTTATTGTTTTATATTATGCACAAGAGAGCTGAATTCCATGTACTGTATGTGTCTGCATGGTTAGTACCAGCATGGTGTATTAAAATAAAAAACATTTACTGCATCCTATGTTAAAATATATGAAATGAAACATGCACATTTTGTCCCGTCATCACTGCCTCAAATAGTTATACTTGTTACAGAGATGATTTGCTTTGGTCGAGAAGTGAAGCTGGTCTATTTTTGCATATAGTTCAAAGTAAAATATGTGAATCCTTTCTGGCACATGGTAGCATTAAGAGGCCAACTTACATCAGCTAGAACAGGACGTGACCATACCTCTGGCATGAATACAGCACGACCTGTTGCTGTGTGCTTGGCGTCAGACCCAAGTCTAGTAGGCATTATTATAATGACACCAAATGGAAAAAAATCTAAAAATATTGCTACGTCACAAATGCCTAAGAAACATTTTTAAATAAGGTGTCATTCAGGCACATGTCTAATACATTACTTTTTTGTTTACTGGTAGTTAAAATTCCTCCCTAGTGTAAGTCATACTACTGGTAAAAAAAAACTGCCAGTGTGTGCTGTTTGAAGTTAAACCATCATACTCCTATCATGTGTGTGCTTGAGTGTTGTAAAAATAGGTGAGGCATACTTGGATCAGCAACAGCTGTCTGCATCTCGTTGCATATCTTCTGCTGGTCTGCCAGCTGTCTGAAGATACGGTTTTCCAGACTGAGAACCAGCGGGTCTGGAAACGGGCTCTCATCAGCACCCAAAATATTTATAGGTTGAATTCCTCCACGAAATGACCTGCTAGTATTTTTTACGGGAGTCAGAGCCTGACAACTGGACTCCTGAGGTGGGACTATTAATCCTGTGCGACGGACTCTCCTAAACGAAAAAGGGTTTGTCCACAGGAAGTTCCAGCTATTATCTTTCTCAGAGATAAACTTATTGTTCGGGTCTGAGACTGCCACAGGATCATGGTTGTTGGTTGGGACGTGGTCATATCGTGTGACCACTCGTACGACTGTATGCTCAGGCTCTTCATCTTCATCTGAGTGAACAGGGGAATCATCTGGGAAAAAGTAGTCATATACCTCAGGGAACTGGACATTCCTTGTTGCTGAGCGAGAGGAGGAGAAGATGGGAACCAACTCATCATTAGTACTTCTGTTGCCATCTGCAAGTGGGTAAAAGAAACTTTCAGGCTCAAACTCGGAAAAGAAATGGTCATACATCTCAGGAACAGAGGTCTCAGTTCCACTGAGATAAGAATCAGCTACAGTGTCAATCTCGGGAGCAGACTGCTTGGGTTCATCCGCACAAAACAGATACTCAAAGATCTCTGAGAAGGTGATCCCAGTGCTGTCCACCTCCTCCTCATCAGAGAGATACACCGGGGATGACGTTTCGACACGATCAAATGGATCTTCAGAGTCATCCTCAACTTCGCAATGAGTGGAGTAAACAGAACAGATGGACTGGAGAGAGGCATTTCTCAGGATTTTCCCCAAGTTTTGACCTTCTAGAGCTTGCAGGTTTTGGACACTAATATTTTTACACATCTTCCTGAAGCAATGACTGGAATTATTTCTAAAGAGAGGTGATGAATGGGATGCATCTGCATTAAACACGTCTTCCAAACCAGTTGAAGTTCCAGACGGATTCGGATCACTTTCCCAAATGATGCCTGTTGGGTTAAAAGACTCTTTTGCCCCCTCATCTAGTTTGGTGGTATCTGAAGATAGTAGCTGTGTCAGCTCTCCATCAAAGTCAGATACGAATGACATATTCCCACTGGAGTGGTCAGGCTTTGATTCATCTGTATGGGTAAAATATCCTGAATCTGCTGCATCAGTCACATCAGCAATACTGCTGTCCTCTGGCTGGAGCAGCACACTGGGGTGCTTAGCTTGGCCAACCAGACGGAGTCGCAAAATATCATTTATGGTCAATTTCTCCATTTCATTCCAGAAGGAAGATATAGCATATATTGGTGGTGTGGGTTGACTTGCACTTTCTAGACTTTTAGCTCCACCTGTTGACTCAGGAAGAGGAGATGGTGAATGCTGTACATCTGTGGTAGGTGATAGGTCATAGTCTTTAGATGAAAAACAAGACGGTGTATCTACATAAAGGATGGGACCTTTTTGTTCTTCACCACTGGTATGAATATTAGACAGTATGGGTTCTGATTTTGAGTAATCTAAAAATTGACTGTCTGGTTCAGTGATGTGTATCAAAGACTGATATTCTGTGGTCTGCCCATTAAGAGACAGTTCTTCATTTCTGTCCTCTTTGATACCAGGAGACAGAACTTCAACTTCATCTGTCATATTCATGCCTTTCTTGCTTTCAGGCACGTTCTTTAATCTTAAAGATGGGGAGTTCCCATTTATCCAATACTCATTTTGTGAATTCACAGATGTATTTGAGATGCCAGCCTTTTCTGACAGTATTTGGTTTGTAATTTCTGGTTTTGATGGAACATCCTTGAACTCATCTGCTTTTGGTATTTGGGGTGCAATCACTTGTGTCATGTGACCATTCTGGTAACTTACTTGGTCCAAATTTACATTCTCTGACTGTGTCAATAACTTGAAAGGAAATGTTTCCGACAGAGTCTCCATAGCTCTGAAATCATCTTTTTTGTGTTCCTGAGGGGCTTCATTGTGACTCACAGAAGATGAATTCTCTTTCACTTCAGTGTTTTTGTAAGATGCCGAGAAGAGCATCTTGTCTGTTAACTCAGGAAATGTTACACAGGAAATTGAGGTTTTCCTCTGACCTACTGCACTAGACTCATCAAACTGCAAGTCTGATAACGTCACTCTATCTTCAGATTGACTTTTTGTTGCCTTTGAGTAAACAACATAGCGTGATGGTATCAAAGGTGCTAGTTGTAATGCTGCAGCTTGGGTTTCTGACTTGACATCATGTGTGTCGTGTGAGGCTGATAAATTAACAGGCTTTTCTTCACTTGCAGGTTTTCTCTCAAGCTGTGAAACATCTGAGCTGGCAATAGATACTAGCATTTCTGATGGTGAATGGTTGTTAAGCTGTAAATGATTTCCCGCATTATCTCCATTAGTGTGTGCTGATAGACTGTCATTACTTTGAGGTGTCTCTATGACAGAAGCACCAAGCTCGGGAGATTTGAGATCTGCTCTCATGGCAATCTGCCCAGTTTCTGCTAGTTTCCCAGGCAGATTACTATCAGACATTATGTCCATTTCTATGTTGCCCTGAGCAACTCTTACTGCACTCTTTCTGAGCTCTTTTGGTAAATTAGGGCTTACCAGTGTAGACTTATCTCCCTTCACTGGGATGGGCTGTGAAAAGACTGAGAAATTCTCTGAAATGCCCTGTTTTCTAGGATGTGCTAGCACATCATGAGGTGCACAGCATGCCTCAAAAACAGCCCCTGAGCCACGGTACTCAGTTGTATGATTATGTTGATCCATTTCTCCTCTTCTCAGAAATGTGTCTTCATCAGAGTCACTCACTTTGCTTATCAATTGAGCCTCATATCCAGGATCTATTTCCAGCATTTCTGCACTTATTCTCTTTTTCTTTCTTCTTCGCCTTCTTGGGGTAACATTGGAAACCTGTCCCTGAACTACTATCAAGTCAGAATTACCACTTGTTACTAGCTGGGAATGTGTCTCTTTGACCTGGGTTGGGTCTGTGAACTCTTTAGCATTAACTAGAGCATTGCATGGACTCTTTTCAGTATCTGGATGTGTCCTCATCTTAGCCTCCCATTTATCTCCCTCTTTCAATACGTCCGGTGACCAGTCTTCTTCTCTGATACACAGCTCTGTATCAGGACAAGTATATTTATGTATTTCATCATCTGTAGACTCAGTATACATATATGTAGGACAATCCTTTCTTTGTGATGTCTGATTTTTGTGTGGCTGTGATATTTCTGCAGACACCGCTATATCTTTGGTGTCTTCTTTCACATCTGATCCCTCTGAATGGCTAGCCATTTTACTTCCCAGATCAGTCTTATCCTCAGTCACTGAGACACTTTTCAACCTCTCAAAGAAGACATTGACAGCCTCCAAGTGGAAGTCGTCTTCACTGCCGGAAAGAACTTGATCTGGACTGCTCAAGCCATATTTGCTCAGGTAAAGCTCCATAGGAGAGCCTTCACAGTCAGGGGGGCCATCTGTATGAAGCTCTGGATCATACGAGATAGTCTGTTTGGCAGTCCGTGTTCGCTGGTTCGCCATGTCATCCATGTCACTCATCCCTGAGTCATCCAGGCCCGCTAACCCTGGGGGCAACAAGTTACACTCTTCACATGCTTGGAAGAAGGAGTCCCAGTCAAGATCAGAGATTTGGACACTGTACTCAAAATCATCCATAGCCAAGTGAAAACTGCAACAAAAACAGTGTGGAAAAACACTTTGAGCACGAGAGTGTACATTTTTACATGCAATATACATGCATATATGTGTATACAGTATGTTTACCTAGGCAGTTTTCCTGAAGGTACATTATTGCAGATGAGAAATAGTAGTTTAAACTCTACCTAATGAACCTAAGGTCTGACATTTTTGACTGCACGCACATTATTTTGAGGCTTAGCCAGAAAATCAGGATACACACTTAACCCACTCATTGCAGTGATCAAAAATATCACACCTGACAATCAAGTTTTAACAGCTGTGCATTAGAAAATGCATGTAAAACACTTCTAAAAATAAATGTATTAATCTAATCTTAAATTAATTAATCGTAAATTAATTCTCAAATCCTTTTTTAGTATAAACTAGCAGGCCTTTCATTAATCAAGCCAATGTTTATTCTTCTATGAACTGAATGTCTGCAAAATATGTAGCATATAATATTATTTACAGCATTATGATATATGATTTATAGCCATATGCAAAATAAAGTCCAAGGAATCTGATGTAAATTAAGATCCCATCTGAGAAAGAGTGAAAGTGAGTCAAAAAGGTCTTCTGGGTAACACTGGATGGTGGGATCTTTGTCAGTGAGCTCATAGTCACTATGAGCATTTTGTAAATAGGAGTCCTAAAGCAACACCATGGCATATTCACTGCTAACTGGCTAATAGTGAGACAGTGGTTAGGAGTTTTTAATCACATTTAATGATCATTCTTCCCACATTTTCCAAGCTAAAGTATGTCCATCTGTGCATCTGTGTATCTCTATGTGCAGTCATGCAGGTGTTCACCTACCTGTTCAGTTGTTCTGTAGTGCCACTGCTGCTGTTCTGTGTGCTCTCTGTGCTTTCTGATGGATAGTATGAGCACTCTGAAGGCATGTGCCATGCCACAGAGAGCAGCCTCACATGAGCCCAATGATGCGCTATAAATAGAGCGCCATTTCTGATCACGTAATGCACGCAAACCTTCTTGCTTTGACCCTCCCAAATGAGGTGTATCATTTCAGGACCTTTATCAGACCTCAGCTGGCAAGGTGCTAACAAATGTTTGTCTTTGATATTAGACAATCAGCAGTGAAAGTGTAGAGAGTGGAAAAGTGCACCGAGGAAACAAGAAACCTTAGACCTCATCTTACTTTCTGTGAACGCCATCAGCTGGAAAACCTATAGGAAAGGACAGTAGGGATCTCACCCCGGAGGATCAGTAAAGGTGTGTGTGTCATGTCAGCTGATGTAGTTCTTGTCATGGGATATCACGGGTGGACTGATTTACTTTTCCCCTTGACTCGCAGGCATGGAGAAGAGCACGTCTGTGCTGACTGGAAACATTC
>JAOVVH010000024.1:8580938-8593113 GCA_028566435.1 Scorpiodoras heckelii | reverse complement strand
AGACTTTTTATATATGAGAAAATGTCTTTAATATGCCACAGAAGTTTCAGTGGATGTGGAATTCTTTAAAAAAAAAAAAAACACAGCAGACCAAACCATTTTACAAAATGGGGAGAAATAATTACTTATCTGATTTACGTCTCACAGTCCACAGTAATGCTATGGCTAATTCCTAACTACTACATGATAGACAGTATTTTTTTTCATTCCCAAACATTTTTAAAACAGTCTCTTTAATATTCTTGGCTTGTTTTATCCAGGCTGCCGACACACACACTTCTCTCCTGCGTGAACATATACAGCAACCTATTTAAGATTAAACCCAGCTCTCAGACTTGGCTCGGCATGCTACGCTCCCAAACTAGAGTGTTCACACGTTGATGGCCTGTCTCCCCCGGGCAGGGCGCGTGGGCCGAACAGGCAGGCGAGTGGAACACTGAGACATTACTGCTGGAGGGAGTGTTCGGCATGTCTTTGAACTCGCCGGCAATGACATAAGGCCTGAAGCTCAGGCAGGATCAGACAGTAAATCACTGAGCATCTACAGAGAATGACGCGAGCATGTCTGGACTCACTCACCCGGAGTCTTATGGACATGAAGGCCCTGTGTAAGCACTGTGTAACCTATATCGAGGTGTGGTGCTTGTCCTGGAGTTCCCCCTGGATCATTTTCATCCTCAGGATGTGGCATGGATGAATTCTAGATTATTAGTACAGTCTCAAAAATGATGTGTACATTAACAATAAACTTTTTAGATTATCATTAGCATTACATAACCCATTTTGTATCATATTGTGTTATGGGTTAAAATAAGGAAGAAAAAGAAACAATAATTTGATCAATTTGATAAATCATTATTCAATTACATCGTCGACTGTGATATATAATGTCTGCATGGATTGAATATTAAAAATGCAAACCAGCTAGTTATGGAAAAATACCTGATAATCATGATGCAAGTTTTCTTTTTTCAACATAAAATCTACTTGCATGAAATGTCATATATTTGCTTGATGTAAATAATGACAGAGTAAAATACAAAGTATTATCTCAAAAGCATGGGCACACTTCTTGCCCCGATAGTGTATCTGTGTCCCTTTTGTTTTTCAATGGTTAAAAATCACTGGCTAATCACTCACTAGTGACATCAGCCTCCATAGCTCAGTAAATGCTATACCCAGGCAAACCAGTTCCCAGGTCATGCACACAAACTGTTACACTGTTACACATTATCTCTGTGCGTTGGCTGCTTTCAGCACGACTCCTGATTGTTTCTCCTTTTTAATTGCATTCCTTGTCACTGTAAAAGTGGCCTTGGAGAGGTTCTGCATTTTGGCTCTGTTGAATGCCGCATTCTAAGGCTTTCATCAAACTCAATGACTGCGACAAGACGACAGATAAAGTGTCTAGCTGAAAGAAACTAAATTAACACAACCAGTGAGTCAATGCTTTCTTTTTTCCATCAATGATGCGGGAGAATTTGCATTGAAGCTGCACTGTTCTAGAGACAAAAACCGGTGGTTCTTAACAAGCGCTGGTCTGGAGGAACGTGCTCAGCTGAAGGGTAATGGCCCTTATCGAGATGACGACAGAATTTGAGCTGAGGATTCTGACCAGCAGTGACTGACTGGAGCTTATTTGCCTGAATGTTGCCTCAACAGAGGGCAATAAGTAGTTGCAACTGATGTATTAGCTTGTTTAATGAGGCATGACAAAAGGGGTAAAGTTGGAGGTCAGACGTGCTTAAAGGTCTTTTCAGTGCCTTCACAGTGACAACTGTTGTGCAGGCGAACTACAGAGAGGCCTAAGTGTAGGCAGATAGATTTCAAAAAACGCATCCTGTAACTTTTCAAAGCTAATGTGTTTCAGACTTATGATAGTGAAAAAATCCAGCACAGTCTCTTAAAGCTGTTACTCTGTGGCGTACACCGCCAACAAGAGACAAGACCTTTTTTAAATGCCTCCCTGCTGGAACTCACAGTACTACTCTCCCACGGTTTGATGTGGAAAAGCCATGGCTTTGAAGTGATATTTACTCTCTTATTCATTGCAAGAAAGAAGAAAAAAAGGCTTAGGGGAAAAAAAAGAAACACCTGCCAGACAGTAAACAGCTCCCAAGCACGGCTTCTCTTTAACTTGGATACTTGTGATGTCATCACAGCCCCATGGTGCACTGCAGGATCTAAGCTACAGGTTGGTGTTAGTCAGAGTGGTCCAGTCGCAGTGTAAACCTAGCCAACGCCTGTCTGCTTTTTCAGCTCAAAACCACAACACCACTATACCATAACATCCCTTTCTTCCAAAGCTAAACTACTGCAAAGGGCACAACATCATTGTCATTGCAAATATTGAGCTTCGTTTATCATGTGAAAAATTTTTTTCACAGGCCAAACAGAAGTAAAAAGATTTGTCCAGATTTGCAAACATTTCAATAACACTGATTTTCTTTATTTCCACGTGTTGAAAATATGTTGACAAATGCATTACCTGTAAATTAGCAAGCGTGTTTATGCCACATTTAGTAATGCCTGAAAAACTCCATAAAAGGCAACGGGAACAGTGAGCTGAATGACAAAATGACGAGTAAATGGTGGAAGGGCGCCTCCTAAGTGCTGCGTGTGCAAAATTTTCCAGTAATGCTCTAAATGAGGCCCATTGTTTGCAATAGAGTGAGAAAGAGATAGAAATCTATTATATTCTGATAGGGTAAAAAGCAGTGTTAGAAGCAATGGCTTTTTAACACACTGCTCAAATGAAATTATATTTAAAAAACTATCACTGTTTATTTTTGAAACAGATTTACTGCCTAATGAAAAGTATAGAAAACTATCCTGAAACCTGCACAAAGTATTTCAGGGATGGAGCAAAGCACTGGAACATTAGAAACATGTTTGCACATTTAGCAAAGAAATGCTTGTACCTGCAAAACACTTACCTTTTGATCACGTGCCCTTCACTCTGTAATGATTAGAGTAAGCAAGCATTTTTTTCATTTTAAATTATTTTTTTTTGCTTAGTTCAGTTTTAATCAAACATTATCACAAAATATTGCTGGCCAACTCAAACTAAGTAGCACAAAACAAAGCCTAAAAATCTTGAGCAAACAAAAAGTTGCGATGTAAAAACAATTAAATGCACATTATTTCATGCCTTTGCTTTGCAATGAATGATAGACCGTTGCGATGGGCACAGTTTTGATCATAGACTCATCGTAGATCATAGTGGATAACCACATCCAATCATATCAATCCACAGTAAATTTTGTTGCTTTAATAATCAATTAACAACCATAGCTCATTCATTACACCCTGTGGCAAAAAAAGGTTATTCCATTAGAAAACACCATGAAAGATTTTTCTAATAATTATTTTAATATATATGAACTATGTATAGAACTAAGTAGGCTAATCTTTGTTGCTAGGTTGCTAGGCTATGTTTTGTTGCTATGGACACAAATCCAACCATAGCCGTTTTTTTAAAATGGAAGCAATCAAATCACTTCTAAACTAACAAAATCATGTAACTACCGTTAATGTACTGCAAGCCTTGGCTTGGTGTCAGGGTCCTGCATCATCCTGTTGGGGTTTATTTGCAATAATGACTGGCTCACTGTACATTATCCCTCACATAATAACTATTAATTGCAGGAATACTTGTAATCGTTTGTCAGCTTTCATCATTGTAAAGTGTCGTGCTGTATTTTTTGTCTGTATGTCCAACATGTGAGGACTGGATAGCAATGAGTCATGGTTGAAGTAAAACACTTTACGTCCCTCTTTGCTCATTTCAGTTTTAATCAAACTACAGAGAGTATAGCATGCTGGGAAATACTTTACCCCTCCGACCAGCTGGGTTAACACCAACGATGGGAACTTTGGAACTTCGCTCCAGGCTCCTTTACGTCTCCCCAAACTCCTACTGTGGTTAATATCAGAACAGAGACTGGGCAGGCCTTCAATGAGAGGTCAGTGTCTCTGCTACACACTGCCCGACTGCATTAAATTGTTTAATGCTTACTGTTAGGGTTGTGTTGCTGAGGTGAAGCCCTCAGAGGGCATGTGCGTTTGGAACTCTGTGAACTTTGATTAAAACACCCCCTCATGGGTGTAAGTGCTGATGTGTCTCAGATGGAGTGAAGAGCCGGATGCACTTATTACTCACCATCAGCCTCCACAGCTCCTCTCACAATAGTCCACAGTGTTCCCGGCCCTGCTTAGGAACATAACCGCGTGAGGTGACGTGTGCTTGGGGTTGTGCAGCATGCTGCCTATTAGCATTAGCTTGTGGCTCAGGATAAAACCGGAGTTTGTTGGCTATGCTCAATGGATGTAAGAATTCTAACCACTGTTGGGTAAGATCATGCCTGGAATAAATGGATTAGTTATAAATGGCACAGAAAGGATCCCTTATGTGCATAATATCAGACTGGGCACTTTGCATTATATATGTCCTATTTTCCTTGGACTGTGCCAGGGTTCATCATTTTGGTTCCAAATTAATCAATCTGATTCCCCAACTGTGACTGAAACATAGTTTTGTTTGTGCAAAGCCATTAGAGGTAATGCATTTTGCTGAAAGGTAAGCTACAAATTAAGTCTATATCTGTGCTCTATAAAAGAAAGCAGCTGAAACATGACTTCACAATCACCATATTAAGACATATTATATTTAAATGGTATACTTTTGATCTTTTAATAAAAATGTCCTGCCACATTTACTGTATGTGGGTATGTATTATTATTATATGTGGGTATGTACTGTATATCATATAGTCTTACAGTAGACAATGACTAGAATAACACAGTCACAGTGGCTTACTGTACATAAATAAATTGCTTGTAGATAATTATATACTTATACCACCGTGCTGTTTAATTCTCGGTTCAGAAGATGTTAACTGCATGATAACTGCACGGCCCCGACAACACGTACAGCCACAACATAAATACATTTCTACCATAACAGCTCATTCACAGGGATTTTTAAATTATAAGGATGCCCCTCACAATGTAAGGCTAAAAATAAACAAGTTGTTATTTAACAAAGAAAAATTAATTTCATTTCATTCATTCTAATTCATATGGTGAAGCAGGAACTAACTTGCTTGTTGGACGTCCTTACTTTTCTCGTTTCTGATGTTTCAAATATAGTTCAATGGAAATTAATATAAGGTACTGCTTTGTTTTGAACATTTATAGATCATTTTCACACCATAGGTTTTCTATTAGTCAGCATTGTGCCTTTGAAAAACTCTACGTCTATATGGCATACAACTAACATTAGGGATCTCTAATGACTAAGATCACGTATTAACTGTATGTAATGATTAGCTGCTGCATCTAATGTTTAAAATCATGTATTCACTGTACTCATATAGCTGAAAAGATTCTGGAAAGTTTCATTAAAACATTAACACTAGTACAGAAACACCAGAAAAGACGCTTGATGTAATGTCTTGGTGTCCTCTCTACTGAGCTGCTCCTCTCCCTTTACCCCTGCTGTTTGGGATTCATTGAGAGAGCAGCTGTGGCGCAGACAGAGGTGTGAGAGCCCTCACAGGTGAGGAGACCCCTGAGGCAACACTACACAAACACACAGCACTCTCCCCGTTCTGCCCCCTGTTAACACAGACCTGCTGGCCATGTATGTTAATGTGACTTAACTAATGGCCTTGAGGGTCTTAGCTTGCACTCTCCACATGACCCTGGTGTCACCTTGCTTCCATCCATCCTGACACTAATGCACATCTGTGCGCTGTGTATATCTTTATCTCAGGCCCCTGCTAAAAGAATAGGTCATGTTGTCCATTTTATTGAAGAGGGACGTAATCCTTTGTTTTCTTCCCTGTCAGTGTCTTCGCAACATGAAAGCTAGCAGTTTGTTAGTGTGTATGTGCGTGTGTTTGTGTGGGTAAAGGCAGGGGGATATAGTCAGACGCTGCCATGCATACTGCAGTTCCCCGCTGCTCTCTTCCTCCAGTCTGAAGTTATTTCAGAGCTTATTGACGTCTCACCCAGCTGTGCCACCAGGACTCTGCTAAATACCGACCCCGAGCCACAGGTTACAAGTCCAAATCCTGGTCATTAGAACCTTAATTGATTGTAATGTGGCCTTTGAGAAGAACTAGCTGCTCTACACATGCGAGTGCTCCTGCGGTCCCTTTGCTGTTGTCTGTATTGTACACCAGCAGGGTCCGAGTTTTGGCCACAATCGACCCTCTCAGACAGGATCATTAAAACAGGGAATGGCGTCAAGCCTTTCATACAGTCTGCTTCTGTGGACCAGCTTGAGCCTAGGACAGTGGCCACTCTGCTGGCCCGGCAGGAGAGCCCCATCCTGGGCTGGGTATTGTTGGCCGCTCCCCTTGACTTGCTGCCTGCTGGTCTGGATGCAATGGTTTGGTTTGTATGCCAAGGCCTTGGACTAAAGCCTGCCTCACAGGGGTGCTGGGTCAATATTGGTTTTGAGAGAATGTGGAAAAATGTCAAAATGTTAAGTTGCATTCAGTTCCCCAGTGCTGTTTGTTTCTGTAGTGAAAGGCCTAGTGGGCCATTAGTGTAAACAGCACTTTGTCTTACAGATCTGGCTCCTGTGGGAGGTGGCAGAACAAAACAGAGATTAAAGTCTGGCCTAAAAATGGCAAAACTGCAGGAATCACTGAGACATTAAATGACAAAAAGGTAAGATAAAGGAAACATGCTACATTCATCTATTTCACCAAAGGATGAGAGGACACTTATCTTTACAAAAGACTCTCGTTAAAGGAAAGATACATTTGAGATGTTGCAATTATAGATTAAGTTGAGATTAGACAAAGTTAAGTTAAAGTTAGTTAAAACAAAGCTAAGCAATAGAGCATCAACAAGCTTTTCATATTAGATGTTAAATTTCTTAGCCAGCTTTGGGCTTCAGGTGCAGGTAACGTGTGAAGTAACCTTTAAAATGGAAACCTTGGATTTCCAAAACAATACATGCAGCCAATAACCAACAGACCCTTTTATTACCATCAAAATGAGTCAATCATTCAACTTTCTAGTGGAAATGGAGGCCATTGTGAGAAAGCATCTGTTTTACTGCTGTACACCCCCACCAGCGCTGAAGCCTGTCCTTTCTCCTGGCAGGCCTGAGGGAATACTCGACTCTCCCCTCAATGACTTCAATTAATGTCCAGCAGTAAAACTGCTCTCCACCCTTCTTCCCTCTTGCTTGGCCCGCTTTCACCAACTTCTACTTTTATCTGTCTGCTTCACTGCCATTTATTGCTGAGGTAGCTTTTGTGTTACAGCTATAAGACATTTCCTTTAAAGAAAGAGAAGGAGGTGCATTTTGATGAGCCAGGGAGTGAAATTTATCCTGGAGGGCAGGAAAACTCTAAGGAGGAAGTCTGGGATACTTACTGAGATGATCCTTTTGGTTTCTGGAGCTATAACTGGGATAATAAAAAATAACAGTGATTCCATTATATAATCAATCAGTCATGTCTACTCAAAACATTCATGTTTCTATAAAACAGCGGATTTCTCTCTGACACAGTTCAGTCCTAGCATGATGTTATTTTACAATAAGGTATTAATTATGATGCTACACTGAAAATCTTTGGACTAGCACTTAGCTTTATTATAAGCTAAACTGTAAAAGTTAAATCTTTTCTCAGTGAAGGTGCATTATATTAGCTGGACAAGACAGTTTTAAATAAAGGTGTTACATTTAACTAAGGAGAAATCTGCATGCTGAGAGTCCTTATTAGCTTAGTGCAAACAGGCTGTAAATGTATCCAGACTCGAGGTAATCTAACACAGGCTGTGTTTAAGACAAGCACCATAAAAGCAAATTCCTTTGCTTCTACAGTCACATCCATTCCAGACACATGTACACCCACGACAGGTTCTGGCATTAAGAATAAACAAAAGGTGGCTTAAACAAAGATAACATTTACTGACTCAGCTGCATGCCTCACAGTCTGCTAATGGGTTACTTAGCATGCTGTCACACTGCGTATAATTATTGTGGCCTCTTCCACACATTGTTGTTATTTGTTTCACCTAGCTTAGAGCGAGCCAGCCAAAGATTAGGCTTCCCACACTTAGGGTGTGAGCCGTACACCTACAGCCGACACCTCTGTATAAACCAAGCAGCGAATGTTTGCTCAGGCCTGCCACTTCACAAGCAAATAACATTTACATGGGCAACAGCTCAGCTGAGGTCATGTCAGCAGAGCATGCTCTGCTCTCCGAGTGTGTGTGTGGCCTAAAAAGGCATACACTGCAGAACTTTGTATAATGCGTATGAGAACTTATGAAGAGTGGCACTTCAGTCAGAAGTAAGGTGTGGAAAAAACCTGCTGCCTGGAGCAAAAATATAAAAGAATAACACTGTTTAATAACAAATTTCCATAAGGAATAAACCCCTATAGGGCACGCTGTTATAGAAAAATAAACAATGATTGGGTGGTGGGACATGCAGCTACCCCAAAAGTGAATTATGTTCCTATAACTGCATAGCATAAGGCAGGGTCGCCGCCAGGGAGGGTAAAGTTAGGACGATTCTAAGGGCCTGGCACTGACAGTTTTATATTAATTTTAATTGTATTGCCTTGTGTGAAAATTGTAATCTTTCATGGGGCCCAAGATTTCTAGTGGCGCCCCTGGCATGAGGTATTTTATTTTTCTTATAATACAATTTCCCAGTGATTACGATTTATATTAACCACTTGATCCTTTTTGTGCATTGAATTAGCTATAAAAAGTTATTCAATTAACAGCATCAATTTTTCATCTCTTGAGAATTTAATGAGACAAAAAAATGCAGCTTGTCAAGTTACTGACAAGAGGCTTCTGTCCTCGAGACTTTCTCATGGTGGAAAATGTTCTGACTGTTACAAAGTGCTGACACTGCAGGCTCATTATATCATGTCTCAACATTTGAAGAAATTTTAAGTATATCACAGATGAAGTTTTTTTCAGAATTAAACAGTGACACATCTTAAAGGATTTATTATGTGGAGAGTAATTTTTTCAAGTCCCTGGAAAATCAAATATTGAAACCTTGAGTTACATTTAAATGTTCCAGATCATCAAGAGTAGACACAAAATGCAGCTTTTAAACGATTTTTCTATTTATTGACGTTCAAGATTTATTCAGAGCCTATATATGAAACAGTATTTGCCCCTTAGCTACCAAATTAACCAGTTAACTAAATTCTGTTGACTATTGGATTCAACTTCACTAGCCAAAACCAGGCATGATTACTGCCCGACCTGTTGAATTTCAACATCACTTAAGTAGCACCTGTCTGGCAATGTGAAGTAAGCTAGAAGGTCTCAAATAGCAGTACATGATGCCATGTTAATGCATATTAACTGGAAGTAAGGAACACATATGTTAAAGTCACTGTGGTTAGCAACAACAGTTTAAGCCTTAGCTCACTCCTGAACGTGGCTAGACTGGACCTGACATGTCTCTGTCCTTCTGCGTAAGAAGACTTTAAGCTGAAGCAATGTGTGGTCACAGCTTTCAAAGGCGAGAACACCCAGACACTTGTCAGACTGGATTTTGCGTCACGTCATTCACATGAAGATCAAAGAGCAAAAGCGTACGTGGGAATGAATGACAAACACAGTATACACGGTCACTGTGAATATAACCATGGATGTAGTCTGTTTGCACAGGTTAAGAAAAAGAAAATATGTCAGAATGGGCTTGACGCACGTTCCAGGATCTTCTTTTGAACTAAGCAAACTACTGAACAGTACTAAAGTAAAGAAAGGCAGCACTCAGGTGAAACAGTCTTCCACTGTTCATCCACTGAATGGTGACAAAAAAGTGCAGTGCTAGGTGGACAGGTCTTCATAAGGGT
This sequence comes from Scorpiodoras heckelii, assembly GCA_028566435.1. Lineage (NCBI taxonomy): Eukaryota > Metazoa > Chordata > Actinopteri > Siluriformes > Doradidae > Scorpiodoras > Scorpiodoras heckelii. Next base: position 8,583,256 of record JAOVVH010000024.1, on the reverse strand, counting down.
TCCTCTTTTTCACACAGAAGGAGTCTAGGAACAAACACACGAGTTAGTCACCAAACCCTGTCCCTGCTGACTAGGGTGGAAAGTGAGAGCACCTGTGAATGAAGGCTGTCTGGTCACACAGTCCACTCCCTTGAGAGCAACTGAGGATCAATTCAGCCAATACGACTGAATTCTGTACCCTGGTCTCCAACAAGCAGCCCTCGACTCCCTCCATCCTGACTCATTTCCATGTTGTTATTATCAACTGCCTGCAATGTAATCTGACCACTTTCATGGCACACACAAAAACAACATGAATCACGAGGCCTGCAGGCCATTGTGAGAGCCTATTTCCCATGAACCATGCACAAAAAGGTGAGAGAGGGGGGCCACAAGAAACTAGGACCAACTTCTTCTACTACAGGTGCACAGAAAGACTGCAAGGTTTGCAACACTGGCTTGAGCTAGGCAAAGAAAAGAATTTCACTGTGCTGTAATGTATATGTGAGAAATAAAGGCTTTTTCTTTAGCATTGCCCTGGTATATAGGACAGCTTACATCTGAAATCTCATATAGATCTGTGTGGTGAAAATTCCCATTTTGATATTTTGACATTTCTACAATATATAGTTATGAAAACTACAGGATTTCCTGAACAGAAATATAGCCACTTTAATAGTAGCACTTGTACCTGTGCCTGATCACTTATACAGTTATAATCTAAGGCTACAATGGACACAAATTCACTTTACTTCTTTCTGCTAGTATAGACACTTCATTTGCGAATAGAGAAAATAAATGAAACAATGGAATTATCTAAAAAATCTAAAAAATATTATGAGAAGGTTAAAGATCACGTTTTATAATCAAAACCACTGACAGGTGACGTGAATAACATTGATTATCTCACTACAATGACATCTGTCAAGGAGTAGGATATATTAAGCAGTGAATAACAGTGAACACACAAAGTTGGTGTGTTGAAAGTGAGAAAAATGGGCAAGTGTAATGAACTGAGCAACTCTGACAAGGGCCAAATTGTGATGGCTATACAGCTGGTTCAGAGCACCTCCAAAACTGCAGGTCTTGTAGGGTGCTCCAGGTATTCATAGGTTAGTACCTACCAATATTGGTCCAAGAAATGGCAACAGGTGGAACGGTGACATTGTCATGGGCAGCCAAGGCTCACTGATACACATGGGGATTGAAGGCTAGCCAGTCTGGTCTGATCCCACAGAAGAGCTACTGTAGCACAGATTGCTGAAGGCAATCGAAAGGTGTCAGAACACACAGTGTATCACAGCTTGCTGCATATGGGGCTGCTTAGCTGCAGACTACTCAGAGTGCCCATGCTGACCCTTGTACACCAATGAAAACACCTACAATAAGCATGTGAGCATCAGAACTGGACCATGGAGCAATGGAAGAAGGTGTCCTCATCTGATGAATTGTGGATTCTTTTACATCTTCTTTTACATGGTGCTTGTATGTTGATTACCTCAGGGCGAGATCGCACCAGGATTCATGCACATTTGGATTTGCATTGTACATGCAGGTAGGCATCGTATGGCCATTGAAAATGTTGTTGTCGTTTATCGCTGGTCTACTCTATATTGAAAATTATTCCTCTGTCTGCCTTCACACACATATGAACTTGAGTGACATCCCATTCTTAATCTATAAGATTTAATATGATGTCGGCCCACTCTTTGCAGCTATAACAGCTTCAACTCTTCTGGGAAGGTTTTCCACAAGGTTTAAGTGTGTGTTTACGGGAATTTTGACCATTCTTCCAGAACTGCATTTGTGAGGTCAGACACTAATGTTGGATGAGAAGGCCTGGATTGCAGTCTCCACTGTTCTATAGGGTTGAGGTGCAGGCCAGTTAAGTCCACTGGTGGCCTGATTTACACCACTGCATCCAGTGCTTTGCATTGTGCTTGATGATGTAAGGCTTGGATGCAGCTGCTCGGCCATGAAAACCCATTCCATGAAGCTCTCTACACACTGTTTCATCACATTTATTTCAAAAGTGCCTACAGCATACACAATTAGTCTGAACAGTGCTGTTTGATTTATCATGCCGTTCATCGTTTAGTGACCGAGTTCCCTATGATGAGTGCTTGGGATTCTGTACCCTATGCAATGTGTAGGGAGCAGGGATACAGCTTAGGGACCCTTGTGATCGGAATGCAGCCTTTGTGTTCACTGATGGGCCCGCTGGTAATGTAACAAATTTTTAATCTGCATAAAAAAATGTTAGTGGCGTAAATTTTTTTTAATTACGATTAATTCTTTAATGCGTTAACTCGTTAAACGTGTTAATTTGACAGGACTAA
>JAOVVH010000024.1:8557879-8569268 GCA_028566435.1 Scorpiodoras heckelii | reverse complement strand
TCACAATTATGTGCTACTTTGTGTTGTTCTATCACTTAAAATCTCAATAAAATACATTTAAGTTTGTGTTTGTAAGGCCTTTTGCAAGCCACTGTATATAAAGGGTTAAAAGCCACATTTATTTCTGTGGAAAAAAATCCTTCTGCAAGATTTATTTATTTACTTACTTATTTACTTTCTTATTTTATCATAATACCAATTCCTCTTTATTGTGATGCAAATATAATATATGTTGAAAAGTTAGCTCAGCATAGAAGATAGCAAAATGTATGATGTGCATTGTCCACTGTGTATCTCAGTAAAATACATTTAAGTTTGTGTTTAAGTTTCACAAAATGTGAAAAAGTTCAAGGGGTATGAATACTTTTGCAAGCCACTGTATATAGAAACGACATGAGACAATCAATAAAATGAAATTGGTTGTGGTGTAAAGTCAATAGAGGATCATGGTATATATAATTGCTGCAGGGTAGAAGGCAAGAAGTCAAGAAGGCTCAATTTCCAAGCATTAATGTTGGTTATTTTACTGTGCATTGTGTATTGTAAGTATCCGGTCATTTACTGTCATGATAAAGGTAGATTGAGTTTCCCAAACAGATATTCAATTGACCATATTCAATTGACCATAATTTATCTTGCATCTACGTGCTTGCACGTAGCTCTGCACACATGTATACACACACAAATGCAAACACAGATACACACATGCATACTTGCGCTGAAAGAACAGAGCAGCCCCACGTGCATCAGCAGTGTGGTATCTGTGAATAGGAACGTTCAGTTGAAAAGCATTTGTAGGCAGACAAGTGGAGCAAATGTGCTGGTGTGTGAAGGAGGCCGAGAGGCCTGGCTGAATGTGGCTCTGCCAAGCCTCTATCAGAGGCCACACTCGGCCCTTTCAGAGCCGTCCCAGTCGCCTCTAATCTCTGACCCCATCAATAAGATGTATTCAGACTCCATCAAACAGCCTGGCTGCTGTGCAGGCGGGCAGTAACCGCTGGGGGAGAACCATGGGAAACACTCCTTTAATTGTCCCCCGACCTTTTTAAAGAATATTAAGCTGCATTAGTTGTCTATGAGCCTTTCTTTCCTGGCCTTTCTTCTGGAGAGGGCTACAGCAGCCCACTCAGCCAACAGGCCATTAAACGTGACAGGTCTTTGTGGAAAGAGGGGAAACACACGGCAGAAATGAGGCTGGGCTCTAGTGTGTGAGGAGATCAACGTGGGGCTCTGTTTTACATCAACACACTGAGGACACATTGATCAGTTGGTGTTACACCCTACTTGGATCCTGTAGCTCCTACTAGCACATTCTCCCAGTTAGCATTCTACATGAAGCCACTGAAGAACCTAATTGCTGCATGAAAAGCGTACAAAGCTTTTCATGCCATCATCCACTGCATGTAATACCTTATTTTCAACTCTGAGGATGGCAGAACAGCATGGGTTATTGATGAAAAGTTATAGCAAACAAAAGTAATTCTATTATTTATAGTAAAACAAGTTCAGACTAGCATAATATCAGAGTCCTGATCCTGGCTTAATTCCTTTTCATCCTAACTACAGCCACATCTGAGAAGGGATTAACCTTTTTTTCAGTTTCCAACTTTTAAATGACCCAAGAATATTTCCATTAGGCTTTGGTTTAATGCTTTGTTTTTGCAACTTACCTCGAACATGGAAAGTCAGAGTTCAGAAATTTTGACCTCAAGCTACAAAGTAGGCAAATAGCATGAACATCTGTTTGCCCTGTCTGAACAACGACTAGCAACAAGCTCTCCAGGAAACACTAGTAATATGAATGATCTTTACCATGATCATTTGTCTTAAGAGAAAAATGAATGGTCAATCTTATTAATTTATTGATTTGTAATGCCTTTATGTTGATTGAGCTATAGCAAATATAATAGTATTTAAAAGTAGAGAGGAACTTCTTTTCCTGTTGACAATGTGTCAGTCTGTTGGTATGATATGATGGGTTGGTAGACCACTTCCTGTCTTTATGAGTAGGAAATTCTGATTCACAAACTTTAGTTGGTTACAGATTTTGTTAAACAGAAAAATACAGATTCATTAAGTTATATTCAAAATTACAGTTGCGGACCTCACTGTATTAGAAAAGGTTTTTTTTCTTTTGGCCCTTTAAAACCTAAAGAGAAGTTTTGAGCTCTGTGTGGTTAAGTAATGCTGAACCAGACACAACTGTGTAAACTAATAATGATAATGATATATGCATGATTTGGCACTTTATTCATTGCATGAGAATGTTTTACTCTCAGCTTAACCCACTCAGTCAACTGTTGCGTTCTTAGTAAATTATGCATCACCTCCTTTTCACAGATAATGTGTTAAAAAGGTCTGCCTTGACCTTGTGACACCGGGCTCAGAATTTGGACATAAAGCTCTTATAGGACCTAAAAATGGCATATGTTCATTTGAATAGATGGCCCATTAATCAGTGGCCATTAAGTAGTAAATAGGCAGGTTCTGGAGGAGGACAGGACACATGGATAACGCTGCAGACCTTGGTGCTTATCTCAATAGTTGCGACAAGACAACAGAGCATGGATTCATCACCCTGTCATCCCTTAGTTCATTGCTGATGGAATAAAAAAAGGAGAAGACAGAGTGAGAGATGCTGGAGATGTGCAAAAAGGGGGGAAGGGCACAGACATGAGCTTTTGCTAGGACGGGGCGGGGTGCTTTTTTAGCGGCTGCACAAAGGCGTTGCTGTGCAATCATCTCGGTGTAAAATCAGCACTCTGTGCCGGCCACAATGGGGCACAAAAGCAGGGGGCTGGTGGCCCGGCCGGGAGTGTGCAGACACAGCTGTGAGCAGAGCCTCCACCGTGCGGCTCAATATGGGCCCTCCTCACATCTGTAGCGGTCCTGGCACAGCTTCCGCCAGGCTGCCACACAATGAGGGCCCTCAGCAAATCCTTTGTTGGGACTTTCAGGGCCTCTTTTAGCAGAAATCTTAAATATTTCATTAGGCCCCCTTCCTCCGCTGCCATTCTGTGGTTCCATTACATAAAGCGGAGCTGAACTCTTCTCCTAAACCCATCCCCCTGAAGGACAACAAAAGATTCTTCTAAATCTGTTTGAGTTCTGATGCACTCCTGTAGCTCGCCAAACACTGAGATGTTTAAGTTTCAAACTGTGCAAGCAAAGAAAGGGAGCAAAACTTACTCTCTCATTGTGATCTCTATTTACCTCAGCTAGTTATAGCATGGCTGTTCCAGTTTCAGCAAATATTACTTGAATTAGAAACATCTATTCTGAAATCCAAAGAACTAGTTTATTACTGCTATCAAAGCAATAAATACATTCTGTTATTAAAATTTTCCCCATAAAGCTTCCATAATCCTTGATATGGATTCCTTGCTAATAATATTCCCTGCTGTAATGAACTCAATCGCTTGGAAATGTCTGAAAAGGATTTGCCTTCATATTTTAAACTGTGAAAATTTGATTGGTTTAAAGAAAAAGAGGAGCAAAGATTTGGATCTATCCAGCACTCTTTCAGCTTACCACCCAATTATTATGTTTTGATTTTTTTTCCACATGTGTGGGAGCTGTTCTGGACAGACGGGAATGTGAAAGGAAGACTAGGGGGAAGTAATGTGTGCCCAGGGACAAAACAAGAAAGGCCCAAGTGCGGGATTCTGCCTGTCAGCTTGATAAATATAATGTGTCACCAATTAAAAACTCATTGCCATTCTCTAATTCATCCAGCGCCTTGTTAACCGCGGCCTGGCAGGGAGGCTCCCACTCAGCCTCAGTCTCTGCACACCAGCACCTTCTATAATAGAGGCCTTGCCTTTCCCATCCTCTAAAACCACATCCCTTCCCTTTGGCATGTAAATAAGACATTCATTCAGCACCACTTTCTCCATCCAAGGAAAAAAAATACCATCAGGGTCTTTGATTTGAAGCTTTTTTTCTCCTGAAAACAAAGAATTCTATAGTTTCAGATTTTTTTGATTCAAAAAACCCATTCTTGCCTTTCTTTCAGGTCTTTCTCATGGTAATGCTGTTGACACAACTTTGGGCATCCAGGGTATACAACGCATATGAACCCTAGCAGGAGTCCATTACAGGAACGCCATTTAGCAAGCTGTTTCTGTGAGAAAGTCAAACGTTTAAGAGGCTTTTTTTTGTGCCGGCTGGGAATCGGTGCTTCACAGGAGCAGCGGGAGGCCTTTTCTGAGCATTTTGCTGAAACTAGCGGCTGCCCAGATCTCTAATATTTGCTAATGAAAGTCAAAAGTGTTGAAATGCAAAAGGATGTCAGATAAAAAAAATTTCAAGAATGGACATGGTGCTTGCTTAATTTGCTCGGGTTTTTTTAGTGTACAAAATCTGTTCACTGTGAACTGTCTGATATCTTTCTCATTTAGACATGTTAAAGGTCTCAAGTGTACAATGTAATGAAAGTTCCAGAGGATGGATGACCACAAAAAACCTGCAAAAGCATATTAAATTGCTGTCATGACTTTCTTCAGCAGTCTTCTTTTCAAAAGAAGTCTATTGTTTGACATGTCGTACAAGGGATAATAAAAAAAAGTATCTTTTTTATTACCCCTGTACGACTTGTCAAATAATAGTCTAATTGTCATTTCAAATATGCTAGCTGAAATGATTTCTTCTTTGAATTTCCATATGTCACTAGTCCATCTAAGCCGATTACAAAGGGGGCGGGGCACCCAGCATGGTCATGGATATGCGTGTTTGCATTCAACACTGCAGTCCATGCCAAAACGGTGCATAAAGCTAGAGGAAGCATGCACAGTATGCACTGCAACAATCTCTATTCTCTATTCATGTTTCATCAAAGGGTCCATCCATGGATTATACGTGACTGTATCTCACATCCGCTCAGACGCAGCGCAGCCCCTGGCACACAGCACACAGGGGCCAGCTGTGTTTGTGTGTCACTGGAGAAAGACAGAGTGAAGAGGGAAGATCAGTGGAACACCCAGGGCTTTGACTGAATAATAACCATCTGTGTGTCCTCTCAAGTCCCTTTGGTACAGTTGTTTAGGAATGCCAAATATTCCATTTTTAAAAGGGCCTAAATGAGGGTTTCCTGGCTGTTTTCAGCATATCAAAGGCTATCTCTGAGAGCGTGTGGCGGTAAGGAGCAGAGTATTAAGCAGGGTGCTGTCCACCCCCTTCCCTCCACTATCTCCCCCTCGCCACCCAGATCACTCAAAGCCCAAGCTCATTACTACTGTCACGCGGGGCCCACTGAGACTTGGCACAGTCTCGTGCACTTAATTGAATTAGACATACCCGCTTGTTTAGGCATTGTGCGGTGGCATGAGAATGCTGCAGCCTTTTTCTATGATAAAAACGAGAGGCCTCGGCAACACTTGTCGGGAGATCTGAGAGCCGTGCTCCCGAGGGGGGTGAGGAGTTTCTCGGGGGGAGTAGATGGCATAGAGGGTGCCAAGGCAAAGGAGCAGCTCCTGATTACAGACCTGGAGTGCTGCCCAGAAGATAACACTACAAACAATTCAGTAGTATCTCTTGTGCTCTGTGATCACACATGGATCAACACTATGGTAAGATCTGACCCCTAGATTAAGAGTTAGGAAGCCCTTTCACAAACTGTTCTGTGGACAGAACACCACAGTTCATTCAGATTCTTAGTGACGATGATTGCCTGTCCTCATAGTAATTGTAATTTCTGGAAATCTTTATCATTTCACACCACAGTGTGTGGGTGCTTACTTATATCTATTATTAAAGATGTATGTTTCCTCAGGCACATGTGATCTTTACACATGTGCATGCATGTGCTTTGAGCAAAGTTCAAATAGGGATATATTAGCTCTAAGCAGTAGATTGGCTCTGTGCCTCTTCGCCCTATGTCTTTTTTTACATCCACAGTCCTTAAGCTACCCTCAAAGGCAGTAGGCGGCACACACTTTAGGATATGTGCTGTTTTGCTTTAAAACGTCAGAAGAAAAAACTTGCTAATGTGATTGGCCTCTGCATTTATGCAGCAGGCTGCTAAGAGGCGATGCTGTGTGTGCTGACACTACATCACTTCACCTCACTAACCCCGAGGGTCAGAGTCAGATTGACACCGTAACCCCAGGCCCTGATCTGCCTCCAGCATCTATAGTTGTGCACCCAGCTGTCAGTAATAGAGGCCAAACTTTTATTCATTTCAAGATCACTGGATGGGAAAGGATAATCTCTGAATAATTGGAGCCTATGGACCTTGGAGAATCTTATTCCTTTTCTTAACTTCCCCTCTATTCCCCCTCCATCATTTCCAAAAGAGCGCCCTTGTTACTCTAATGAACAACCAGATGGGCAATTACAATTTTGCAATGAGTGTCGAGAGAGTTGGAGGTTTTTTTTTTCCCTCCCCCTTTCTTTAGTGCACTGGCTGTATGAGACTGTCAGTCAGACACACAGGGCCTGGATACGGTTCTAATGATTCCTCTCTTGCCACCAGCGCTCTCACTAAAGCTACAAACCCAAGAAGAGTGAAGACACCAGGCAACCAGACAGCCTTCCATCTTAGCCAGACCCTTTTTTTTCCCTTGTGTGCTTTTCACATGAATAAAGTGCAGACACAGTTAAAAGACTGAGACATTCACATTCCTTTATATAATCATTCACACATTCTTGGGATGGTTTTCATTGTCATCTGCGAACTATTGGAGTTAAAAAATGCTTTAGAAAATGTGCAAAGAGAAATCCTTAATGAACAGCTTTTAGTGAGGGTTTAGAGAATTAACCTTCCTTTATCATTCAGTCTGTCAAACAAGGATCAAAAGCTGGACTCACCACAACAACATTCAGTTCACAGAAACAGAAGTATTTTAATAATTAAATTAGCTGTATAAATTGTATAAATCAATATGTGTATGAATTATCAAATCATTCCAATGCATAATGTAAATTCCCAAGATGTATGTGAATCCAAATGTACATTTATCACTTTGGTGTATACAAAATATTCCTGTAGCTTTCTGATTAGTTTTACTAAGTAATTCATAGTTATTACTGCATAACATGCTTCAAAAAACCCAGAATAATACGCATTTCTTACAACTTTAATAAGACATTTATTAAGAATAATAAACTTTTATTAAGACTTTAAAGAATTTACATATTTACATGTTAACATAAATATTAACATATGCTTATTTTTATTCCCAGTAACAGCTGACTTTACTTGAGAGATACACCCAAAACAGAGACACTAAACAAGAGACACAGAGTGATCCTGTAGTGTGCTACATGCTGCTGCGCTCGTGTTGGGGAGAAGCTCCTTCACCCGGCACATGCTAGACACAATGCCGTAGGATAATGAGCACCACAGGTGATGGTGCTGATATAATCAGTCATCTCACTGTCAAATTAGCATGTGCCCCTTGTCAGGTTCACCTGAGGGTAGCTGAGAGATTGCAGGAGGAGTTTCTATAGTTTGACAGGCAAATTTATTTTATTTTATTTTAAAATACTTGCTGAATACTGTACATATTACAGATTATTTTAATTTTGTTTGAATTTCCCTTCTGCAAAGTGATTTTAGCAAAATGATCTTATTACTAATTACTAATTATTTTTATTACTATTAATACAATAATAATAATAATAATAATAATAATAATAATAATAATAATAATAAAAATAATAATAATTTGCTAATAAACAATAAAATTTGGTGGTGATTTTTGTTTTGGCCAATGTACATGTACAATAAATTTAATTTATTATTATATGTGTTGTTGTTGTTGCTGCTGTTTAGCTACATGCATAATTATTTTTAAAAAATTCTGTCCAAATATTTCTTGAAAAAGACTATAAATATTGTCTAGTACAAATCTATGCCACCATCCTACATGACACAAAGACTTTTGTGTGTTTATATCATGCTTGTGTTGTTTCATAAAAAAAAAGCTGCTTATCTTTCTGTTATTTATAACTGACAAAATAATTGTTTAGTTTTTTTAAATATATAATGATATATATGCACATAATGATTCTGAATAGTGAAATATTACTACGGCACAGTGTCAGTGGTCATACATGGCATCACTTCAAATAGGAAAGAGTAAAAAGCTGTGTCTGTTTTTCAGGCACCTCGGTTCTGTGGTTCACTAACATGGCAATGACGTGAGCTTAAAAGACCGGTGACCTTTTCTCCACACAGGAAAAATCTTGCTTGTTTGAAGCCTGACATTAGTGATTTTAATAACAGCATACAGCGCATGTGACCCAAGTAAAATACACACGCAAACTGCCATGTACGAACAAATCTCCAGCCCAAGAGTCAAGCAAAATATTTTTTCTGCTCAATCACAAGGGCCCATTGCTTCCTGCTCAGAGGCATCAGCCAGCAAGTTAAATGTACCAATTTTCAACATCACAGCTTCCACCGTGACATTCAGCTTTATGAAAACATAAAAATTTTAAAAGAAAGAGAAAATCATAAACCATTCTCATGGGGAGCTTTCTTTTGTTTTCTCTAGTAGACAGTAAACTTCTGTAATATATGCCCACTTTATGGGAGGAGTGTTGTCCAGACTAGTAGTAATAATAAAAACTGATCAAACAGAATGGTTCTTGCACCTGCACAAGCGAACATAAAACATACTAAATGCTGCCCTCAAAAACATTAGATTATTTTCAAATTATTATTATTAAGATTATTTTTCAGCCTTTTGGATTATTTAAATGTAATAAATCAATGCTTTTTATATTTCTACATTTCCTAAGGAACTATACTATTTAACACTTCATAAAATGCAGTACAAACACAGTCTATATCGAAAAAGACAAAAACAATTTAACTGATGAAACTATAAATTATACAATATTTTAAAAGAATTAAAGAAATGAAAAGTAAAATCTCTGTGCTGTTCTTTATATCCTTTCACTAGTGTTCAGTTTTATTCTGACTTCCTTCCTTTTTCTCCATCCTGCTGCTCATCCCCTTGTTAGTGCCAAAGTTAGAATGAACAGATTGCTTAAGTGGCTAGGTATTATAAATCAGTGACGATTTGTAATTCCCCTCATTTAAACAAAGGGCAAATGAATAAAAAGCTATTAAAATGACATGTGAATTGGCCAACAAACTGTTTAATTTGTGTCGCTGGTGTGAAGGGGGCTGTGGCTCTCAGAGCAGAAATTTACATCTGATTGGAGTTTAATGGGCCGTGGAGGGCCGGCCGCCTGGTCTCCATAGTGACCCATCTTTCCTCAAGATTTTCAACAGGCCAAAATGTTCTTTTTTTTGTTCCTCTGAAATGTGTCATGTGAGCCAAATGGGGCTGGAGCTTGTATGTATCAATTTGTTTCTGTTGCGGGGCCTGCAATAGCCTGGCAATGAATATATGGGCTAGTGAGTCGAGCCACACAATGGCCACAGCTGATGCAGTTGCCACAGAGATACACCCACACAAAAGCCTGGAATGATGACATATGGTCAGAACCTGCCCGCTCTGGAGACCCCCAATAGGCTAGACTGCATTGGTTGACAAAAACCTTGAGCGGCCCATTTATCCATGCCCACTCATTTCATGCTAAAATAAACTTTTTATAAAGTTTCCACAATCCATGCACAAGGAGTAAAAGAGGCCCCAAAGAGCCACTGTGTAAAGCGGGGGGATTCATCATTAAGTGATTAACAAAGGCTTTTAACCACCTGCTTCTACATTAATACGCACATGTGAACTCCCTTTCTTTTGAAAAAAATCATTAAAAAAGAACAAAAATACATCTTCCTTCATAAAAATACTGTATATGGCAGAAACAGATGAACTATGTATGAGAAAATCCTTGTCACAGCTGTGAGAAGTGTGAAACTTTTGAGATTCTTGATACTTAACTCCATTTTCCTTAGCATAGAGCCTGCATGAGCTGCTCTGGTGGATGAGCTGCATTCTTGCTGGTCTTTCCCATGGAATGATAAGACAATTGCTCTGAGACTATTTACCGCTGCAAGTGCCAAGTGCTGAGATACTTCAGATAGTTGAAGTGGAACCTTTTTTTTTTTGAGTCTGTGCAGAAACCTTATACATTAATGGTCACTGACAGAAGGTGACAACTTTTACAAAGAGGCTGATGGAGAAGAAAAACAGCACTTTATAGTTTAAAAAAAAAAAAGCAAAATGAAACAAACCTTATAAGCAGTTGTTAAAACAAAGTTATGCTCACTCACGTCTGATCATTTCGATAATGTTTGCTGGCATAACCCATTATGCTTATCTAGCTTCTATATATGGTTTAAATCCATTTTAGTCACTGCAAAAAAAAGTTTTTTTGTTTTTTTTAAAGATAACTGTGAATACATTTTTAAAGAAAACAGAAAGCTCCCACTTAGATACTTGGTTGCCTGTTAAATCAACTGTTTATTAGATAGAAAGCAAGAAAATGCATTGCGGTGTTTAGAGACCTCCTAAGTGGATTTAGTGGCAAGGTTTGAAAGAGATGTCTCATGAGCCAGGCCTGTGGCTTATTCACTGAAGAAAAATGAGATGATGTCATCGCTGACTTTTGTCTACCGGGGGGACGAGAAAAGCGATGCTGAATACGGATAAGTGGCTCATTCTAAAGGCCCACATTTCACAGCAGACCAAACATCATGGCCTTATTTTCTGTGAACGTTTGAATAGCCTAAAGCAATTAGGTCCTGATCTAGTGACAGAGAATCACTGTTTTGTTTTGTTTTTTTTCCCAAGTGGTTTGATAAATAGTGCTGTGAACCTGTAGATCAAAAAAATCCTATAGTTTCTGAAAAAGAATCTAATACATTGACAAAGCTGAATAGATTAGTTGAATACTAAGCTAGAAAGGCTAAAAACACTTTTATGGTGAAATAAAAGTGACCACTAGTGAAATATGCTATAATTTAAAAAGTTTTTTCATTACAATTTATATTCTCAGCAACAACTTGAGTGAAAAGTAGAATTTCACAATTGTAGTATTTGATTCTTAGTATGTGTCCTTCTCTTGCTTTAATGACAGCATGTACTCAGGTTGGGGTAGAGGTTTGTGAAAAAACTGAGGATCTACAGTATGTTAGAGCAAATCCAGGTAGTGTTGTCTGGACACATGCTTCAGCAAAAGGGATAAGACTCAAGACAAATCTGACCTTTTCTACCAGGGAATTAACGTGGTCAATCTCACAACATTGCTTAACTTTAAATAGCAACCTAGAAACAGTGAAGAGGCTTCAATAGGAAGATAGTTTTATAATATTTAGTTTTATATCCAACTTTCTTTTAAAGAAAAATAGTAAACAGATTTTCAGTATGGTTTAAGACATACATGCATGCATGCAGAAACGCACGCACACACACACACACACACACACACACACACACACACACACACACACACACACACACACACACACACA
>JAOVVH010000024.1:8525848-8547661 GCA_028566435.1 Scorpiodoras heckelii | reverse complement strand
GTGTGTGTGTGTGTGTGTGTGTGTGTGTGTGTGTGTGTGTGTGTGTGTGTGTGTGTGTGTGTGTGTGTAAATGTGTGCTGAAACTGCCCAGACTGTGCAAATTATACGTTGTAGTTAATCTGACATCCCTAAATTGTCAATATCAAATGTTTTACAAACCAATGTCCAGTATAGCTGAAGAAATCAAGAACGCCTATACTCTAGATATTGATATTTAGTGATATACTACAAACATCTGAGTCTCACATAACTCTTTTAGCAGCAGGTGCAAAGAAAGTGTCATACATTCCTGCTGCTTTTCTGGAACATGGACCTCTTGCCCTCATCTTTCTCCACCTCCAACTTCCATATACCTAAGCATGCAAAGCACTTCCTGCTATCCTCTGAATGTGAAAGTGCCTCTGGACAAATATAGACAGTGCTCCATGAGAAAATTAACGTGTGGCTTGGACAACACATAGGTCGGGACTTTTCCAACAACTGGTTTGGTTTCTTTTGCTGAGTGATGAGAGTGTATTTGTGTATACAACATTGTGCTTTGTACAGACTTCATTTGTTTTTGTTGTTAAATACATATTCCAAGCTGAAGTGGCCTGCAAAAAGTAGGGCTTTGAGAAAAGTTCTCAAGGAGAAAGCATATATTAAGTCAGCATTCCACTTAGTTGCAGAGTACTGGGTTGGATTTAATTAACCCTTTAATTATTCTTATTAATAAATTTCCCGTTGAATCTTTCAAGCAATAGCCTATTCATCTTCTGTTCTCAGCAACAGTTTTTATATAGCAACTAATGAAATGAGGATCATTGGATATGTACATCTGAAGTCAGATGAAAAAAAAAAGTGTGAGTGAAGATGCTTGGATTCTCTTAGAGCGCATCCCGTCTTTTATTTGCGTGTCAACGACCTTTCAGGAGTCAGAGCATAAAGACCAGACTATATATGGTCCGCTCTCCCGCGCATCGTTTCCCGCGCACATCCTGAATGAAGTGACCAGTTTAGGTTTGTGACCCTCAGTACAAAGCCACATCCCCTGGGACATCCAGTTGAACTCATCACGACGCAGGTTTCCCGCGTTCGCTCTCTTCCCGCCTGTTTTTATGCGTGCTGTTGTATTTATCCGGTTAAAAAAAACAAACAAAAAAAACGGCCCCAGTGATGCATCAATCCGCAATAACACGCGCGCCTTGTGTGTGTGTGCATGCGTGTGTGTACGTGCGAGTGCGTGTGTTTATGAGTGTATGAGAGAGAGAGAGAGAGAGAGAGAGAGAGAGACAGAGCGGCTCTCTCCACTGGCTCCGTACGCGCTGATCGCGCCTCTCCACCTCCACGCGACCCGCCTGCGTTGCCAGCGGGGATTTACCGACTGGCACTGTGCCTGGCCGCGAGCTCTCCGGTTCACTCCGTTCTCACGACCTCGGCACCACAGCGGCCTCTCACACTCCGCTAACTCACACACACACGCAGGCAGAAGCAGAGGCAGAAGCCCACACGCTGTCAACTAGCGTTCAACTTTGCACAAATGTGCGTTTTTTTTCCCCCCTGATGCAATCAGACGGGAATTTCTCCATTCCAGGGCTCTCCAGGACTTGAAATAATTGCGCATTGGCTATGATCGGAATAACCATATCCTAGTGGATTAAAGTGCCTTACCACTAGGTCGCAATGGGAATGTCGTATTTCTAGAAATAACTATGCTGGTGGTAATATGGAGTGTGATATTTGCTAAGTGGGAACTGTAATGACAGCTGGGTGCTAAGGTGTAACACGATCTGTAGACGGAAGAGCATGAGGTAGCACACACGCGTCCTGCCGACACGCACACACATACACACACACACACGCACACACACGCACAGTGACACGTCTCTCTGTTCCGGAGCGCATCCGCCGGGGGAAGATAGGCTTACGGCCAGGGATAACACACGTGATCGAAAGCCAAAATTTATAGCCCCGGCGAGGCAAGTTACAAAATTCAGAGCCGATGATTTAAAAGAAGTATTTTCTGCCAACAACTACCACTGTGTCCCAAACCTATTAAATTCTATTCCTGTGTCAAAACAGTAGATCCATAGCCTATCATAATATCAGTCTATATTATGTAGCACGTTATTCTGTTACCTAGTTAAACCTAGTACAACACGTAGTATTGCACCTATAGCTAAAAGTCTTTTTCTCGGTTTTTGTTGTCCTTGCAGTCATTCTCTGACCAGAAAGAGCGCGAAAACACCAAATTTACATGTGAGGTCAGTTAAAAGATCGAGCGACTTCTAAGACACAAAGAGAAGAGGGGATTCCTCCATATTCTCTTTTCAGATGGACAATGTGCTACCTACATTAACCCCTAAAGCGCAGGTCCCTGACCAGTGAATAGGGTCGGGACTTCTCACAGATCCCGCTGCATACAGGATGAGACCCCTTTCAAGCTTTTAACTACCTTCTGGAAAAGGGAAAAGAAAGCAAAAAAAAAAAAAAAACCCACGACACCCTCTTGTTGATGTGCCGACACCACTTACAATTTCATTTAGCAAAAATAGGCTAGATTGTGCTAAAGTAGTTAACAGGCCTCGTAGCCACAGTCTTAAAGGTAAAAATGTAAATGAAGTCTAACCACGAGACTAATCGACAAAATGTGGTTCATTAGAATGAGTTAAAACGCCGGAGAGAAGTTTTGTTATTAAGGTTTATTCAATGTCAAACATTCAAATGAAAACATGACAGGAACACTTTGGCATCTTATACAAACTTTGTACAAAACTAAATTATTTAATAAAAAGTACTTCTGAGTGTTTTTTTTTTCTATCGAATTAAAAGCATGTGTATCAGACAAATCCAAATATTGGAAACGGGTAACATTTCAACATGAACAACATGTTCAACAAAAGTGTTAAAACAGTCCCATAAAACGGAACCGGACATTTTTATTCTTCATGAGGCACAGGGGTCTACCAGGGCCGCCACACCGGCTCGCTGCTCTCCGGGCCCGCGCTCACACCAACCGGACTCGCGGCTTGCGACACGCCCGCGAACGAGGTCATGCCCTGCACCGGGGAGACGGCTGGCGGGGCCGAGCTCGCGTGCACAGGGCTCGCGCTGACAGCCACCGGAACTCCGGCATTAGCGTAGAGAGGAATGACCGGGGTCGTAGCGGAGGCAAACGCGGGGTTAGGGATGAGAAAGGCGAACTGTCCGTCAGTGGCGGGCACCAGCTGGAATCCGCCGAACACTTTGGACGGCACCGGTTCCGACGGGCTCAGCTTGGAGCTCACCGCCGACGAGGGGAGCTGCACATTCAGAGGCTGCGCTAGGTGAGGATGCTGGGCGGGTGCAGAAGGCGGGTAATTCAAGGCCATCATCTGTCCCAAACAGCCGGACAGGTGGTTCAGGAGCCGCGATCGCACCTCCGTGTTTACGCCTTCGCACGTGGACAGAAAGCGCGTCACCTCGTTCATGCACTCGCTGAATCCTGCGCGGTATTTGCTCAGGACTGCGGTGTCAGTCGACATGGCTGCTGGAGGGAAAGGAGAAACTTTGAGTTGGACCTAAAGGCGACACATGAAAACCTGTGTCTTTAATGAATAATCTGTATGGTGAATTAGGACTTTCTGAACTTACCAGTCATCTGAACTCGCTGCAGGTTTCTCAGGTGCTTCACTGTCATCTCGAGAATATCAGCTTTCTCCAGTTTAGAGTGTCTCGAACTCTGTTGATAGTAAAAAAAAAAAGCACAATACCGATAAGTGCATGTTTGAACGATCTTGATAAGAATGCAAAAATATTGATTTACATGAATAAGCCTTGCTTTTAGACTTAATAAACTTACATCTTTTTTAAGAGCATCAAGAATAAGAGTCTTGAGTTGGCCTAGGCTTTCGTTGATTCTTGCTCTGCGGCGTTTCTCCATGATTGGCTTTGAAGACTGCAAATGAGAAACATCATAAGTTTGCATGACAACACATTATAGAAATAGCTTAGCAAATAAACACAAGGACAAAAAATAAATAAATGCATTTATAAATAAATTTAGAAAGTGTTTATGCATGCTTGCTTGGGCCTTCTTAGAATACTTGCCATTAGAGACGGCATTTTAAGGACAGTCTACACGTTTAATCTGCTTTCTGCACTACACTTATTTAAAACACAACATTTAAATAGCATGTCGGTGAAATTACCTTTCTATGCTCACTGGCATTCTTTGGTTTGTCCGGGGTGTGTGTTCCGCTTGCAGGAGCACCAGCAATCGGAGACGCCGTCTGTTTCTCCATGGTGTCGGCTGGCATTATTGAAACTTTTGTCCGGAGTTTTATAAAAGTTGTTATATTCCGTTTGGAAAAAAAGGAGCGGAATCGGGACGCAGGACGTGACCGAAGTCTTGTCACAGGGGGGTTGAGGACAAGTCCCAGCTGCTATCACTTAAAAGTCGAGCTGTCATGTGAGTCCGCGCAAAGCGAAGCGAGTCTCCTTCTGCCACACGCCGGCGGTATTTATAGATCGCTCGCGTGCTCCCGGTTCGTGTGAAACCCTCTCTGCATTCTTTCCCACACTCGCCTCAGCCAATGGGCGCGCGGACTCACCCATTGGGCGCGGGTAGACCGCTGATTGGACAACACCCCCGCGGGCTGTCAGTCACGCGCTGCTCGATCAGCCCTACAGGGACAAACAACAAAGCAGCGAGTGCAGTGTGTCTGTAACTGTGAAGTGATAAGGGGAATCGGGGAAACGCCGCGGCCGCTTTCTAGCTTCCCCTTTTCTTCCATTCTGACTACCTTTCCACAATATGGCCTGTGCTTCGTTCCTGTAACCCATCCGGGTGCTTTACAGAACTTTTAAAGTGTCTTAATGAACATATATCATATACTCAAGATTATAAAAAAAATGAACAGGCTTTCCGTCTGAAGTGAAAGTTCATCATGCAATTATCTGTCATTTAAACCTACATTTTAGTGACGTAATCTGCTCCGTCCATTAATTAAAGTTGTTAACTTTAATTCGAATACCTGTTATTGCTCAGACTCAGTTATACAACTGTTTTTCCAGGGAAGAAAACTTTATTTAGGAGGTACTTTTAGACACTTGAAATAAAAAAATCGGATCAGGTAAAAATCCTAACGTGTTAGAACTATCTATCTGACAGCATATACGTTTATATATATATATATATATTTATTAATATATATATTAATTACGCGTTAAGAATGTGAAATGTAAAATCGCGGATAGTTCGTTCACTCGCTGTGCTGCTGTGCTGAGGGTGCAAACAGCTGTGTAGAGGCACGCGAGGCGGTTCGCAGCGGCACGCAGGAAACCAGGGCCAGGCGGTCGCTTTATGCAAATCAGATCTGCTTCCATCTGATTGGCTGGAGGAGTCCTTACGCGACAGGCTCTACCACCGAGCGGGAGCCAAAGAGCGCTCGCGCGCGGGGCAGGAGGGGCGCCACGGCTTGTCCGCGTGCCAGTGAGTCTGTGCGCCTGCTCGCCTGCGCTTCTGATTCCTCGGAGCACGTGCCGCCTCTGAGTTTGCCCCTTCGCGCGCTCGGGGAGTTTGCCAAACCCGTGTTTGTTTGGACTGCATCTTTTTTTTAGCCTGAAAGCATTTTATTCAAAACGTGTTTATTTTGCACAATTTAAAAAAAAAAAATGTTCGTGTCACACGCAGAAGTGGAGTACAGGGACAATGCGTTATGAACTTTCAATGATCTTTCGATAATAACGCAAAGTCAGTGGCAATTTAAAAATATGTCGTTTGCAGTATATTAGAAAGTCAGATCTTATCATTGGGTGTTTACATGCTATGCAGCTTGGATGCTTATCATTGCATAAATGCATTGATGCATACAGTATATGTCCCCTATATAAAGCTTATAAGCCATAAATAGAAAATCAAGCCTGAAGTCTACTAGACTGTCAGATCTGCATAATTCCTCAGTCTCATGCGCCATCTGCCGACGACTCTTAGTAAATATAAATATAATATAATAAATATAAGCTGCTTCTTTCAACCACTAGGCGGCGCACTAAATCGGCATATCTCTGGAATTAATTTCTTTTTATTATTATTATTATTATTATGATTATTATTATTATTATTATTATTATTATTATTATTATTATTATTATTATTATTATTATTATTTTCATTTATTGAGCATTATGATAACAGGAAAAAATGAGTTATTGAGTCGAGATCAAGTAATCCTCTTTGTTAATCCCTCATCAGCAGTTGTTTTATGCACATTAGGCTGTGCATATTCAGCACCTTTTTAGATTGAAATTCTTCCAATTCCACTTTTCAGCCTGGTCATTTTTATGAATGCACATAAGTTAAAAAAGCTTTTTATATGCTTGGTTTATCCTGCGAATAAAAAAGGTCCAAGCAGCCTACAACTGTATGATCAAATACCTGGACTTAGTGTGAAATGAAAACAGAATTGTTAATACACACATTATCTAGGCAGTGGTAGCTCAGTGGTTAAGATGTTGGACTACTGATCAGAAGGGTTCAAATCCCAGCACCACCAATCTGCCACTGTTGGGCCCTTGAGCAAGGCCCTTAACCTGAAACTGCTCAGCTGTATAAATGTGATAACTGTAAGTCACTCTGGATAAGCGTGTCTGCCAAATGCCATAAATGTAAAATGTAAATGTAAATCTATCCCAGTATATACAATGAAATTTAAATTTTTACTTGCTAAAATGTCAAATCCTGTAAGTACTTTTAATGCACTTTTACTAATGGACACTAGGTACAATAATGCATTTAAGATGAAAAATAAAAAAAGTCTATGTGGTTATTTACTAGGTAAATAATGCTAGTAATAAATGAAAGCTTTAAAAATATATATATTACTGTTGTGAATTTGAATCCGGGATGAGCCAAAATAGCTAAGTCTGAGATCTCCAGGCTATTGTCTCTGTCAAGGAAGAAAAGCCCGAGGCAATGAGAGTTTATTAAGTCTATCTTGAGCCTTCTCTCTTGGAGATTGCTGGCTATTGTGTGATGGCTCTTGTCCTGGCTGCCTGAGCCTTGCTGGGGCATGCTGAAAACTTGTTTGCCTAGGATCCATGAGGTCTTAGAGGCCAGCTGTGTGTACGGCCATTCATGTTTGCCCTGTTTGCATTGGGATTGAATGAAATGATGCAGCACTTCAGCTCTGCATGCTGTTAAAGCTAGAATACCTGGCACGTAAATAAGAAGAAAAAACCCACGAGGACCAGAGTACATATATCATTAACCTTATAAGAAATATAATAAAGATGCTCAGTATTCTCACATAGTAAATAGAAAAATGTGTGAGAAGCTGAAGAAAAAGGGTTGTATGTACTCACTTATCATGTCTTTGCTGGATAATCAAAATGACATACAGTGTGTTAGTTATTTCATACACCACGTGTGTAGTCCATCCTCTGTCCACTCTGCACATGTGTTGCACTCAGAAGATCCTTTCCTGCTAAAGCTGCCTTATTTGTCAGTATATTAGGAGTCATAGCTTCTGTCCAAATCCATGGAGAATGCAGAAGGCAAACAATTAGATCTGCATTAGTGGCTGTTGCTGTGCCAATCTTCTTACATGCTGTCCAATCACACAGCACCTAATTGTGTTTACTTGATGAATCCCTCATACAATGCACTCGTAATACTTACTATGGACTCAGTCCTCTGATTACAGTTACAACAAAATGTATGAAGGCCTACAGTCAGGATTTGAAATGTAGAAATGTAGGAAATCTGGGTAAATGCAAAAAAGTAAACACAAGCTGTGATTTGTATTCCGGTAAAAGGTGTGATGTTTTATTCCTCAGTGGTGTCCCAAAGGAAATGGTGTTATGTTACTCGATTTTTGATGTCCATTCCATTACAGAAATCCATATGGTCAGATTTATGTAACATTTAATGCTGAGCTGCAGGTTCATTCTTAAGTAGTTATTTCGAAGGATTAATTGTGGCATGGGAAAGAAACACTGGCAAAGGATCTAAGCGTTTCCCTCGGCATGGACAGACACCTTAAAAATGTTGTCGCTATGGATTTCTTTAACCCAAACATTGTTGTATTAAAATGCCCCATTACATCTACGTGCCGGCTTTTCAATGCTTTATTTACCTTTCATCTTTGATTTATTACTTCCACTGTAGGGGGCTTCATAACAGAGGTGAGAGCCTGCATTAATTAATTAAAAATATGAATATACTGCTTAAGGAGTTCAAGGGGGGGCTACATTCAATCCTTAGGACTTCAAAGTTAAATGTTAACACTGGCAGTGTGTGCGAGTGTGGCATTTCATGGACTTTTCAGTTCATTCTTGCCTAATCTTATTACTTCTCTATTGTTCTTATACCTGCAAAAAAAATCTTGGAGTAATTGTGTTTGCTTCGCTTTTCAAATGGTTTGTTGTCATTTTGCCATCTGTGGACCAGCCTCTCCATTATTATATGGTGTATTCACTCTGGTCCTCTCAGACTGGGTGAGAGAGGGAGCGAGAAACTTATATAGAGAAAGAGAGCGAGACACACACACATACACACACACACACAAACACACACACAGAGAGAGAGAGAGATAGAGAGAGAGAGCTTCCCCCACCTCTTACTTTTTGGTCCAATTCACGGCTTTCTTCTTTTTTTTAAGTGGGCTGTTGATGAGGTTAGCCTAATCAGATTAAGTCAACTCACATTCGTTGCCGCAGTTTGTTTTCCTTTGAAAGCCCTGGTGACATGTCCAAATACTTTTTCTTTATCTTTTTTTGTGGGGGCACTTTTCATCATGCCTCTACCCAGAAAAAAAAAATCTTTTGAGGCCCCGTTCCAAAGGGCTCCTTTATAAACCCTAGCTCCAGAATGATATAGGTTATTTGGAATGGGTCACTTCACTGCAATGCCATGCACGAATGCTTTAAAGCTGTGCTCTGACACATCTGACCAATTCTTACTGGTATCTGTGTAAAAGGGAAGAACGTGGCACATGAGACAAAACACAAAACATCAAATTGAATTGGGAAAATCACTGGAACCCTTAATTTGATTCCTAGATAAGTGTTTGCAAGAGATTACTACAACACTAATGCAATGATGAAACAATGATCTGCTATTAGACACTTCATGGTAGCTTGTAAGTCAGAACTAACAATCATGAGGCCAAGGATCTTTTTTTTGTAATTAGGAAGTCTAAATGAGACTTGAGGGATGGAAAAAACCCAGAGGGATTACATGCAAGGAAAGCTACAGATGTGTAAAAAAAAATTTGCACAAATAAAAAGTGAAAGTTTCCAAGAAAAAAATGATGCAACTTTTAAATGTACTCAAGTATTAAAAACAAAAAAAAAAAATGTTATAAAATGATGAACTTTTTCTCATGAGAAAAGAGGTTTTTATCTTAAAGCATCTATACTTTTTTTTGCCTGAACACACGATTCAGTCTCTCTAAATGTATATGCATGACTAACACTATGTAGCTTTGCTAATGAATTAATCAGAAGAAAAAATAAATCCTGTAAATAACCAGAGTTTACCCTGAGCCAGAATTTGACTTGCTGCTTAGCCAATTAAGTTACTGGAACTTGTCTAACCTGGCATTAGCAGAGAAGACATGATTACTGAGCTAGTCAGTTGATATTAGCAAATTAGGAAACTTACCTCAAATTGGTCTTATAGCATAGCCATCTATATATGCACATGGATAGCTATAACATTATCTACACTACTCCATAACATGATGAATTTACACGATTCTTATAGTCTTTGTTGACTAAATTCAAGGTTGGTAAGAAGTGGCATACAAAATAAAAATGTAATTCTATATATAAACAATAAATATTAATATAAGGAGTAATATATTTGTTTATATTTAATAATAATTGTAATATCTAGTGTCCCCAACGTCTCCATACACAGGAAAGATTAACAAACTCATATAAAATTTTATATTATATTATATTTTTTTATTTTTAATATGCCAACACGTAGAAAATATTTTGTAAATATTTTGTAAAAAAAAAATCTGTAATGAGTATTTTGTAAATAAAGGTACAGTTACTACTTAGGAACTACTTAGCTATTTCCCTATGTATGGTGTCTTTTGGGACACCCTGTAGTATAATTTTTTTTTTTAAGTTTGCTATGGCCAGTCAACTTCTCACAACTTCTCACTCTTCAGAGACTTAAGTAGAATAGAAAGGTTACAGAAGGATTTCAGATCTCTGACCAAAATGAATCAGTTTTCAAAATTTGTTAAGTAATGAAAGTAATGAAAATAGTGTATAGGAATCTAATCTTAATCTAATTTTAATCTAATTTGGAGAAAATGTGACCCACAGGAAAACCTTCAGAGGCTAAAATGATCATTTTATATAAAGCTATAATGTTCATTTCCAACAGTATTGGTGCACAGTTATAACAGTAAGTAATTAGTAAATAGTTTCGAATTTACTCTGTAGGCATTAATGCAAAACAGATCTGTGCAGAGAGAGATTAACTTTTTCCAGTCATAACATAGCAGGCATTAAGTATTCCTAACACAGCTTCAACAATGAATTAATAGAGATTAACTATGCTTTCTCAAACATTTGCACAAAACCTGCTCCCTCCCCAACCTTTAGTCTTCTGGTCCTATGTCCATTCAA
Source organism: Scorpiodoras heckelii (assembly GCA_028566435.1). NCBI lineage: Eukaryota > Metazoa > Chordata > Actinopteri > Siluriformes > Doradidae > Scorpiodoras > Scorpiodoras heckelii. The sequence continues at coordinate 8,537,050 of JAOVVH010000024.1, read as the reverse complement.
GCATGTGATATTAAAAGTAGCAAGATTAGGGACAGATCTAACACCTGTAAGTCCTCTGATGTTTTTACCAGCAGCTCTCAGTCATTTAATTCCCCGAACTAATAACAGGCTTTCAGAGACAATCAGCACAATAAGTACAGAAGAGATCTTTTCATGTGGTTTAAGAGGCTTCGCTCTAGACAGGGCAGTGGCACGCTAGCTGAATGGGGCACTAGAGAGATATTGCGAGTTAGCAGATCTCAGGGCCCATCCCTGTAATTACACTACGGTGAACCAGCAGTGACTTAGACTTCTTGTGGTCCAAGCAGAAGTGCACTGGTACACTTTTTCTAAATCAGCACATAGAGAAATTCAGGCTGACGGATATGCACTTATTAGCCACTGGGAGACCTAAATACACCCCACAGCTCCAGTACGTTGTATGAAAAGTGAAAAAATAAATAAATAAATAAATTTTTGAAGATGATGCCACCAATATTATATATTGCTCATATTTTGGTCACTGACATTTTGTACTCCAACTGTCCTGTGATTATCATGGGAAAGAACATCTGTGGAGAAAGATTTCATCTATATTCTGCATCTGATGTCAAGGTTCATTTTGCTTGAATGAATATATTTTTCATCATCAATAACAATAACTCAATATCTGTCAGAGGGAAAAGTAATTATGCAAATGAAAGTGTTTGCTTTCAGAGGTGCACCATAAAGTGGCATCAAAAAAGTGCATGATGAGCTGGAAAACAGAACATTGTCTATAATGTGTAGTGGTTTGTTATGGAAAAGGCATTTTTAATTGATTTGTGGATAAGAAAAGAAAATCATTTTTTACCAAATCAAACAAATCTGAATGGAAAGTTTTAAAAGTTGAACAGCAAATCACAGACCCATTTTTCACTGCTAGCATTTTCAATGCTATCATCAATCCAAATTATTAAAATTAGAAATGTTCTATTGTGAACTTAACAAATCAAATTATAAAATGCATAAGGGAGCTTTTTGTATATTGTGTTGAAACATGCATTCTTTTCAGAAGAAAAGCACACAACTATAGGCAAGGACAATGTAGTAAATGCTCAAAACCAACATTATGCTTAGGAGCCATTTCAGAATTCTCCTCTCTGATAGCCATGCTGAAGCTGCCATTGATCTTTTTGTTCCGTTTGGCTGGTCGGAGAAAACGGTCTGCATTGGTCCTTGAGCTCACAAAACGGCTCTTTTTGTGCAGACGCAAAATCAATGCAAATTAATCCTTTATGCATTTCCCTGTGAATAATTAAGCGTCTTTCCACTTTTGTTTGGGCTTACTTGCCAAAGCAAAAATCAGAAAGGTAGAGAATGTGGCTATTTATGAGCTGGCTGTAGGAAAGAGTTGACCCCTCTCTCCATCTACAAAGAGGCCTTTATTTAGGCAGCACATTGTCTGGGCCGAGTTCGTTCCTCTCTGACTGACCAGCACTGCGGGACACCCACCGTGTTCAATCCGTGCCAGCGCACAACCGAGACTATTTACCCGCATGAAAACCCTGCAAAATAAACCACAAAATCCATGGCCATGACCCATTCTTAAACAAGCACTCTTGGGGAAAGGAAGACACGCATGCTAGGCACTGGGACAGTTTACTCAAAGTTAGTCGAATCATTGATGAATTACTCGACAAGAGTTGCTCTCTCCTCTGCAATAAGAAGCATTCAGATAAACATAGTGACACTGGACTTCACAAAATACTCAAATTTAACATTTTTAAAAGGTTTCCTTTTCCCATTTTCCCCAGTTCCTTTAATATCCTATGAGCAGATGGGGTAAAAACACCTAAATTCTTTACTCCAGTAAAAGATTCAGAATTTTCACTGAAGTTAAAGTAAAAAAAAAAATTTACACACTGTTCTTTAAGTTAAAGTGAAATAATGATTCATATAAGAAAAATGCATTTGCTTCAAGTCAACGGATTTATATACTAACTGTATATTAGTACTCCATTCATCAAGGAATGTGGGAAAACTTTAGCTAAGGCAAACTAAAAGCTTTATTCCTAATACCTCAAACGGTAGCTAGTGTGATAGTGACTCTGAAGTGAATAATACTCGCTAGCCATCACAACACAAATTGCCAGGATAAATCCAATATATACACAGCAGCAGCTAGATTACAGTGATGGGTACTTCCTGTCACGTCTGTTCAAGTTCAGATTTGACATTAAGAAAAACCATTTGAAGCTATCTGATGTTTAAAAAAAATATTTTCTTGTGACTTTACAAACATATGATTGTGGTGAATTGAAGCAATGTTTAAAAATGCAGAGAATAGAAAAACTGAAATTAATAAATAAATAAACAAATAAATAATTTAAAAAAATCTGGTCTGGCATAGCAAAGAAAGCAATGATCTGTGCTGAATGCTGGTCTTCTGGACAAGATTTTTGCATATTGCCTTATGCATTATACATATGACAGCATATGACTAAGATTTATATTAATGACATAACCCTGTAAACTGTATTTATCAGTGTTTGATAATTATTCAGATCATTTATATTGTTGAAATAAGTTACAACTAAATACTTACTGGTTTGAACTTGCTGATTTTTAAGATTCTTTTATGTACAACTTTCTCTATGCATGCTCTTGGATGTGTGTGTGTGTGTGTGTGTGTGTGTGTGTGTGTGTGTGTTTGAGTGTGCGTGCATTTTTATGACCATGCCTGTTGGCAATGTGTCATACCTGAAATACCCGGCATAAATAGCATTATTTTTATTACTCCTTTTATTGAACTATTTTACAGGCACCCAGTGAGATAATATCTGGTGCTAGACTTTTCCTTCTTTCGTCAAGGAAGTAGGCAGTCTGTAGAGCAATGTCTTGGGTTCTTATCTTATTTTGGGCCAAACATTGCTGAGGAGACAATTTGCATCCCACACAACACTGTGTATCAATAGGCATCTGAAATCAACGGAACAAAGACCTGGGCTGGACGAGAGAGACAAACACACTCATTAGCTGTCCCTCCCTCAGCCTCACCCTCCATCTAGTGAAGAGCTTCAGGGGAATGCTCGATTCATCTCTATTTACACTGTTAATATGGTAGGGTTGTAAAGCAAGAGAGAAGGGAGGAGGAACAAACGGATGACAACTCAATACCTATTCAATTAATAACAATAAACCGATTATTACCACAACATAGCGAGCCCATGTTATCGTTTGTTGCTTGGCTTTTACAGCATTGGCTTGTCAGCATTTTGCCTTTATTGCTGACACACTGTGACATGTTAGACCCCCACCGCCAACTCTGCATTTACTTTTGCATTTTATGTCAGAAAAACTTCACTTTCATTGTCTCTTTAAACAAGTTCTCCAGGCTTTGGCCAGCTCCAGACCCCTACTGACATTGCGTCCTCTGGCCTCTGGCCCTCCTGCACAAAGAGGAAGCAGTCGAGTTGGGGCTCAGGCTCATTAGTGGGCCCTCCTGGAGGCTAGTGGGCCTTGATCTGTGGACTATGAGCAGCATCATGACACCATTTTCAGACTTCAGCCGGCCGACTGCACAGAACCACGGCATAACAAGGTCCTTCCAAAACAAGTCCTGTCACTCTACTGTCCTTGCAGCCTCGTGTAAATCATCTACACCTCCTATAGATGAAAGGACATCAGATGTTTTTAAGGGATTAACTCATTAAGAGGATTACCAGGTTTGGGGGGTTTGCTTCTATTTGTTGTTATGATTCTCATTCATATTGTGTATGTCAGTCCTTCTGCTTATGATCTATTGTGTCATAAAATGTTCATGCTCATCCTTCTTTTTCTACATTTGTACAACATTACTACTTTTATTTCTGGTGGTGACAAATTAGGCATCAGTGGACATTTCAGAGAACATAACAAGATACAGATCACACTATAAAACAAGGGAGATATGGGACTAATGCAAAATACATATGTCCATAAAATTCAAGAGATGCTATAATGCATGAACTATGAATTGTTTTATTACATTCTTGTACCTGTTGTGCTAAACAGTATTCACTGGTTTTAGTGGATAATCTCACTGTTACACTTATCTCTACTGTAACCATAAAGACATCCCAGGACACAATATTCTCATACTGAACACACTTTCTTTGCCACTATTACCTCTGAACATTTGTGATCTCAATCTAAATCTGAATTTCTGTAAAACTGCTTCATGAAGACGTGTGCTGTTAAAAGCTTATGCAAATAAAAGGGAATTGATTTGCAAAATAATGTAAAATAATGCCGTAGATTTCTGCATGCAAATTCTATCATCATCCATGTTCTTCTGAGAACATCATTGATGGAGAACAGCAAGAAGTTAACTGCATTTTCACTGCTTTATGACCACAGATTGTGAATTGCACAACTTGGATTCGAGTCTGTAATACCAATTGTAGATCATTTTGTCTAAGGTTTAAATGAAGCACCTGATACTACTAGTTTCAGAACATTACACTGGAAAATAACCATGAATTGAAGGCCAATTTTGTGACTGATAAGCTACTTAAACTCTCCAGTTACTACCAAGACCGTGCTTTAGCTTTAAATGCACTTTTACACTATAACAATATTTAACTTAATTTTGCAACATGAGGAATGTCCATAAAACTTTTGCAACAAGTGGAATGTTACATGGGTGCCATTAATGTTATATATAATAAGGGATCTTTACAAAGGTTACAAGTTATCTAGAAAAATCTTTATTTTAATAAAAATATACAATTATGGACAACTGTCATCCTCTAAGTCTCAACAGGTGTCCTCAACTAAAAAAAAGGGCTTGTGATAAAGTTACTGTTTAATGAGCAGACCACTAACTGCTGTATTTTGCTTACTCCTCACTAACGGCATGATGACAGATTTGAGTTGAAAGTAACAGCGGGGTGGAGACAATGGTCCTTTGAGAACAGGCCTTCAGGCTCACTACTCTGCTGGAAGCCCAAGCATGGCCTCAGGTGAGGATCCCCTACGGCACACCGCTGGGCCTTATGACTACTCTCATCTCAGCTGACATTAGACTCAAAATCTTAACACAATATCTTAGCTGTGAATTATGAACCTAAAACTGTATAAATTCCACAAGCCATAAATTATGACATGTACAGTATGGAGATGTTGTTTTGTACATCTAACCTGAAACCATCTGCTAGTTTTCCAGGTTAGGGGAGGGAATATGCAGGGATAAGTATATTCAGTATTATAGTCCATTATAATGAAAATCCTAATGAGGGGGAACCTGCTGACTGTGCCTGTCTGAGAAAACCCATCAAAGTGCCTTTAGTCAAATTCACCTCTAGGCAAACTACCTCTGCTCCACAGGTGACAAACTGATCCATCACTGAGCTGTAAGACATTACTTACATGCAAAGGACTGAACATAAGCCCAAATATCACATTCTGATGCAATCATATCTAAAATAAATCTACAGGTATGCCTATAGTTTTTATGACATTCCCAAAGTACAAGCAGCTAGCATGTGACTAGTGAGGCTCTTCTTCCTCAATGGCACATCACACCTCCGGTGAATCTCCGGTGGATCTCCCCACTGGTTCAAAAGGTCTAAAGAAGCCTGCAGGGTGATGGATACTTCGCGCTGACTTTACTAGATTAAGGGTAATAATCTTTAAATAACGAGACTTTAAATTTCCCCTTCAGCACATAGAGTGCACAACAGCCAGATCTCCTCTGAACATCATCCTCTAGACTCAGACTGCCCATTAAGGGATGAGGTGGTGTTATTCTGTCGGTGGTTCATGTGACAATCAGGAGCTTTTCATTCAAAGTGGTTTTCTTCTTATTTTCTTCTTATCGTCTTATTAAGACTTCCTTAATAATCTATGGCCTAAATACATTTAGATGTGTTCACATTTAGCAGTGTAACATGATGAACTAAACACTTTTTAGGAAGAATTTAAAAAATACTTTGGCTTTAGTATGAGCTTTTTACCTATAATATACTGGGGTTGAGCTGGACAGCAGTGTTGTGCACAGCAGGTCCTCTGTCTTGTAGTGGCTCCGCTCCTAATTACACTCAGCCAGAAGTCCGACAAAGCCTAAACCATCCTGGGTAATCATTTCCCCGGTACATACATCTCTTAGTGATGCTTCAGGGGTATCAGCTGTTTCATCTCATGTAATACAAACAATTCAGTCACACAGCATTATGAGATGTATATTATGTATTGATGCCTTTTTATTGTAACAAAATCTGAGCATGGACACAACAGCTCTTTAAATTAATAAGCAGCACTATTGAAATGCTCTTTAGCTGAACTCAAAGAAGTACAAACGTAAGGGGGAAAAGCTTTAAAATAGAGGATAAGTCATCACTGCCAGCATGAGCACATTTAATTAAAAGGAAGAGACAGTAAGACTACTGCGACACCGGGACCCTGTTGCCAGTATATTAAATTAAAAGGGTAGAAGACCTGGTTACCTTCCTGGGAACGAATGCAAACCAATAATATGGTACTGGACTCCTGCTGCACCAATGATTTGGGAGATTTTTGTGCTCGGGCAGCACATCAGGACACTACGTGACCTGTAGACCTGCTGTCTTTCTCTATCTCCCACATAAACACACGGTTCCAATTGACAGTTATGAATGTTCAGTTTGTTGTGCGCTGAAACTGTAAAAATAGGATGTATTCTCTTTAAATTGAAATCTTCACGCAGCCTAGAGTCATAGCTCACTTAAATCTGTGAACACACTTAAATGTTTCGTTTATAAATTATTTCATAATGTGTCTAAGGCATGAAAAAATATATGTGAAATTAAAGTAGGACTTCTGATGATGAAAAAAGGGGAAGAACGTGGGTTTACTTTCACTTAATATACAGTATTTTCCTGCTTTAACCTCTTAATAATCTACTGGTTTATTATTCAGCAAATTGTCTTAAAGCATATTTATTCACTATATCACAAATAATTAAATAATTACAGAGAAGCTAATAGAAAAGGAATGGAGTAGCAAGAGGGTAAGTAAGTAAGTAAGTATGTTTGGACCCACCAATGAGTTCTGGACACTTAAAATAGTTCACATGACAACTACTGAAGTCTTTGCATGGTTCGTGAAATACTATGCTTCATTTTATTAAGGGATATTCCTGAGAAAGACATAGTGAGCACTGGTAAGCAATGGAGAGTGTGAGAAAGAATTGACTTCACTGTGACCCTACAGTGCATCAGGATGCTGTGAGCAAAATTCACACCAGCTAAACAACAAACACAGGCCGTGAGAACCTAGCCCTCAGTGCGCAGGACAAATTCTTCACCTGCAAACCATACCTAAAGTGACAAGCAGCCGTCAATTGGAAGACAAGCACAACATTCCCTTTAGAGCATGTAGCCTATCTATCAACGGTATTTACTGAGTCATGACTAAGTGAATGGGGAATTCGTTCTGGGACAAACACTTAGGACTCGGGAAAACACAAAAAGGATGAAAATTACTGGTTCATAATTACTGCCATGAAAAAGAAAACCCCATCAGACCAGGCGTGTAACACAAAGACATTCCATCCAAGAGTCCCCCAGTGCCTTCACACCAGGAGAACCACCCAAAACAATCAGCGATGAGTCCAGACTCCTGCGTCTCATGAAGCACAGACGACTGGAAATGCTAGGAATGCTAGACTCCAGCCCAATAGGAGACCATGTTCCACTTATTGGCTACTAGTGTGCACATCCCCAGGGATAACAACCAAGATGAGTTCCCACACAATGGGAAACAAAACATTTATGACTCCGATGCTATGAAAAAAAAGCAAAAAGGGACTTGCTCCTAGGACACTCATCTCCTGTGTCCCCCATCTGGCATCTCAGGACCGTCCTGGTCATTCCTCTCCACTCTTGTAGCAGTGGGTATGGAGAGCGACCCCAGCCAGTCTGTCCCATTTGGGTTGATGTAAATGGTATGTTATTAACTTTCTTGGTTTTTAAATTCCTGTAATGTTTTCCATTATTGCTCATCAAAGGAAGACTCATGAAACAGCAGAATTTCTACGTGCCATAGCCCTTTAGGTTTAATGATTATATATTACAACATCTTGAATGTAAACTCCAAAACTGACAGTTCAGCTATGAGATATGTAATGGTTGTTAACTAAAATGCTCTACACCAGGGATGAGGTATGGTCGTACTCTTAGTATCATGCATTTTTAAAAATGTAGCATGCATATTGATATAGCAGTCCAAAAAAGTGAAGACAATCATGTTAATGTCTTCAGTAGTTCTGGCAATACATGAAACTGCATAGCATTGAATCGATTACTTAATTTTATTTAGTAATGAGTGTTTTAATTATTTTTGATTAATTTACACTATATTATAAGTATAAACTCACACCACTAGGCAAGCTGAGGCACAATAAACAAATGACATCCAGTGTCAAGGCTAAGGCAGTTCAGCCCCATATAATAAATCTGTGTGTAATCAGTGCACACCGCTAACATCGGATGACATGGGCTGTATATTTGAACAATCAAATGCGATTTCATTTTCCCCAAAACATTGTAAATTTAAGTCCAGATCACTGGGAGAGAGAATGTTGAGTGTGATGCCCACGCCATCATTTATAATAAAAATTTGTGCTGCTTTTGGGAAATTTTATTCAAAGTTTTTATACAAATGATTCACATCAATACAACTAGAAGTTTCATGGAGTGAAGTATTACATTTCATTGAATATCTAATCAGTTCTTTGAAAATCTAATCATTTCATTGAAAATCTAATCAGCTGAAATATAAAAAAAATATACAGGGATATGCAAATATATATTTGGCACCAGTGAATTGAATGCAAGTGTTATAGCTGCTCTCTAACTATTGCAGTTGATATATGGTCAAGTTATTTTATTTGTTTAATTAATTGTTTATTTACTTTTAAAACTGCAACAACAACAACTACTACTACTACTACTATTACTACTGATAATATTAATAATAATAATAATAATAATAATAATAATAATAATAATAATAATAAGAGGAAGAAGAAGAAGAAGAAGAAGAAGAAGAAGAAGAAGAAGAAGAAGAAGAAGAAGAAGAGCAATTATTCTCCTTCCTATTCATATTATTCTTATTCTTATTTGATTTTAAATGACTATGATGTTTTACTATATGTATTTAAAGTTAATTGACTGTAATTTATCTATAGACACAGCAATAAATAATTTCAGCCTTCATCATCTCTGATCCATCACTGTTTTATTTGGATATATTTCACAAGCACCGTATTAAATTTACAACTCTGCTTTTCTGCTTGAAACATGTTTGTATTAATGAATGTAAAGAATGTAATTTCAATAATAAAAGTGGTCTTTATTATATATATATATAATATAAATATTTTTCAAAGGAAACTTTAATCGTGTCCCAGTTTATTTAGTTTTTGTTTTGTTTTGTTTTGTTTTGTTTTGTTTTGTTTTGTTTTGTTTTGTTTTGTTTTGATTTGTTTTGTTTTGTTTTGTTTTGTTTTGTTTTGTTTTGTTTTGTTTTGTTTTGTTTTGTTTTGTTTTACTTTACTTTACTTTACTTTACTTTACTTTACTTTACTTTACTTTACTTTACTTTATTTATTTATTTCATGTTTGCCTGTATGCATGTATGCATTTATTTGTTTGTTTGTATGTGTTTACACGATCATTCACTATTAAAGTCATTATAATATTAAATATATATATTAAATATATTAAAATATCTTTAATAATCATCTTTCTTAAAGTCACCCCTTAACTTTAGCTATTTTAAAGCTAAGTACCCTCCCAATTGCCTTTTTTTTCACAATCTTTCATATTTATTTAATTTAAATTAACCCAATTTTTGTTAAAGCCTAAAATTGTCTGATCGTGCTACCACTCCTCAGCTTTGATGGCTCTATTAGCAGCACTGTTCACGCAATGCTTTGTGCAAGATCGCCACCTTCTGGTGAGGAACACTTATTCCTTCCCAGTTCCTGGCTCGCAATCTGTTTCCTCAATTCCCTGTTCCTCATTTTCTTTAAGAGACATCTTTAAATGCACATTGCACATGCCGCTCCTAATTAGTGCAATACCAGCACTTTTCCATCAGCTGAATCTGTTCCCCTTGTCGGGATCGCTTTTGTGCTCCCCAAGCCGATGTGCTGCTATTTGAACCCTGCATTATAACCTGCTTCCTAATTAGAACCATCTTCCACTTCTGTTTGGAGCTTCCTTGATAAAGATAGGTGGGAGGGACTATTTAACAAGTGTGCTTCATTCTTCGTTCCATATGGAAGTTTACCCACATCTGCCCTGCTCCATAACCCCTGTAACAGTGAGGGTCAGCCTCGGGGTTACAGGGTCACCACTTGACCCATTGTGTGATAGAGCCAACATGAACCTTAGCCCATCACGGCTTGTCGCGGCAGGGGTAAGGTGGTTCAGGTTCAGGAATGAGGGCTGTTCTTTGACATGCTTTGCTATGCGGGAGGCTGAAAGGATTGTTCAGGTTTACTAATTAGAAGGAAAACGGATGGTCGCAAGGCTTTGTGTGGCATTTCTAATTTATCATTGATGGCACACAAAACAGAAAAACAAGCAGAGGCTGAGAATTTGCAGGTGTGCATGGATGTGTGTTGAAAAGTGGATGAAAGCCATAGTAAGACTAGCTGATGTAGCCGGCTGGGAGAGGGCCGACAGAGAATGGATCGGGTCGGCGACATCACAAGGGCGACGGGGGAAAAAAGGAGCAGCTCCGGCTGAGTCTAACACTGTGCTGGATGATTATCTTAAAACAGCAATGTCTTGCCCTCCTCCCCTTCTCTTCTCTCTGGCACTCTCTCTTTCCATTCCTCTCCATGCCTCTGTCATCAGTGAAAGCCCTGTCTTCTCTAATTAACCTGATTCCCAGAATCCACTGCCCTGTGACCACCCTCACTGCTGGAAAATGGGCAGCATAGGTGAGAGAAGCTTGTCTGAGGCAAAGGAGCACCAAAAGGAATGTATTATTCTAATGGCTCTGAAAAGGAGAACAGGGAAATAAGCATAATGGTCATGCACCCCTCCCACACATTCAATCACATGCATTCCCTCCTGCTCCTCCTCCCTTCCTCATCCCAGTCTTGATTAACCTCCTCTCACACTCCCCCTTTCCCTCCCACACACACACACACACACACACACACACACACACACACACACACACACACACACACACACACACACACAC
>JAOVVH010000024.1:8443363-8462257 GCA_028566435.1 Scorpiodoras heckelii | reverse complement strand
ACTTCTTTCATTCCTTAATACCAGATCAAACGAACACGCGAGTGCTGTCAAGGAAATAAAGAGAGGGCGTACTCAACACTGCCTACATCCTAGGTTGTATAATTGTCCACATTTTGATTTGTTGTACTGCATATGCCACGACCGAGCAAATCTACTTATCTTACATTTATACTATTAGGAAGACTCCCTTATCCAGAGTGACTTACATTTATCCCCAAGCTTAGTGGTGGCAGGATTTGAACTCATGACCTTCTGTTCAGAAGTCTTAACCACTGATCTACCAAACATCCTCTAGTTCTAATCTGTTAGGCTTCCCAAAGTACTTAAACACTGCCAAAGCCACCAAAAGGTCTTAATAATTAAAATCTAATGAAATTCCTTCATCTTATGGCCCGATTTGCACCAGGGTCTGATAATATGGTCTTCAATATTTTTAGTCATCTCTGTCAGAGTCTGCTCCTCTTTTCCTCTATTGAGAGAGCACTTTAGACTAATAAAGCCTGGCTTAACCCTATGAAGAGAGTAGGGCTATAAATGTTGGTATGAGCAAACAGCCAGGCTTTTGATGTAAGGCTGCACAGTTTCTCAATGTTTGTTGTATGGATGTACGTGAAGGAGTACACAATAGCTGAGCACTTAGCCTATGCCTGTCTCCCTTCACCAGGCCTTCAGCTGACTTTGTCCTGAGCTTCATGTGGGAATGCAATTAACATGCCTCACAAACGGCTCTCTGTTTGTGTTTGATTAACCCTCCTTCGAGAGATTCTGTGAAGTTGAGCCCGTCTGTGTAGTCATCGGAGCGATCTCAGGGAGGGGGGAGAAAAAGCATGCACAAAATTGTCCGGAGTTTAATTTCAGGTTCCTAAACTTCAGAGAAATTGTGTGTGCCAAATAAGGCTAATTTTCTTGGTGGATTTTGGTGCCACGCTGAGGCATATAATCCTGATAAGCCATTAGAGATGGAATATCATGGCTTGAATGAAAGAGTTGAACTGTCAGCAGTGGCAAAACATGTAAAGTTTGCTTTGCTGTGTCTACAATAGGATCCAATGAGGAGGCTGCTAAAATGCAGTGTTTTCTATATTGGAAAGCTTAGTTTTCTCTTTTCGATAGTCTCTTTTCATACATTTAAAGAAGTCGCATGATTAAAGCCACAGTTATGTAAACATTCGATTACTTTGTCTCTCTAGTTGTTTCACCGCCAGCTGTCTTTTTTCCATGACTGCTGTAGGGAAACTAGACACAAAAGCTTGCAAATGACACTCCCCCTCCCCCTTTTAACTGCTTAAGAAAGGACTTGTGTAACATATGAGCAAACAAGTCCTTTATACCCCTAGCTGGAGGCTTGTTGCTTCTGATGGTTACTGGCTTCCTCTTGAACAGGTGCTAGTTTAAGGTGTGCAATCTTTCACCTTATATCTAATCAGCCCAAACTAAACCCTTTCTTTCTTTTGGTACGGACAGACGCAGGCTGAAGTAGTGTTTGAGAGGAAAAAAAAGAGAGAGACACGTTTAGAGATGTAGGTGACTTTTATTGGGAGCATTCAAATGACTGATTTCGACACTGGTTAGATTTTAGAGGAATGGAGCAAGATACAAAGAAGAGAAGATGAATTGCACTAGAGAGAGAAAGAGGGTGAAAGAGAAATGCCTTGGAAATGCCTTGGAAATCTTTTCATATGTTTATCTGTCCATCTTCAAAGCCTATCATGTACCATGTATTATGTCTCACCTCCTCTTAGCTACAGATAACTGCACAAAGAAGAGGCATCAGTCCATTCCTCCTGACAAGCGAGCTTTTAGAAGAGACCATTTAGAAAACTCTCAGTGAGCTGTGTCAGACCTTGACAGATGGGCCAAAAAGTCTTTGGCCTTTTACTGTCCGAGCCTTTCTTTTTTAGAGACGCTTGTCAAAGGCTGCCGTGACACTAAATCTAAAAGTACCCTTATCAGTTTGCAGTAATCTGATTAGTCTGACATCTCTGGGATAAAAGGAACTGCTCCTGCAAAATGGTACTTCAAGGAACCTGGCAAATCCCCAAAAAGTAAAAGGCCAATGCAATTGATGCAAGTGGACATGAATTTAAAATGTTTCATAATTTATTAAATGGCCAAACATAAATGTTAGCACAATCCTTTTGAAAAATATATACTAACAAACAAGACTTTGCATGAATATGTGCACAGGAAGTAGGCCATAAAATTGGCATAGATAAGTAATTTAAGAGAAAGTTTGAGATTTAGCTGGGGGTAAATCTTCCAGAGAGCCAAAAGTTAAAGCTTTGCCATGCTGTGCCATTTTTATGTCACTCTCTCAGCAGTAATCCACTGCTGCGGTTGTGTTGTTTCCTGACTGCGCCCCCCACCTTGAACAAATCACAGCCCTCTCTAGATTGCGTAGTGTTTGTGGGGACTTTTCCCCCTGCTCTGTTACCACACAGTATGACCTCTGAGTTCACCTTTTGACCCCCCAACTCCACCCTGCTATTGTTTTTGCCCTACCACATAGAGGGAGATGTTCCTTTGAAATAAACACCACGTAATGTCCTGTCAGAACCTGGCTGTAATAGGGTCTCCTCTCACCCTCCACTCTCACTCAGTGTTTGTCTCTAGAGCAATTTTTACTGCAGGACAGATGGTCGTCGGGCCACTGTTATTCAAAATAGCCCAATGTGTAACAGGGGCAGTTAGTGAGGAAGGAGAAACAACCCATTAAGGACAATGTTAAGGTTTGGCCATTTCTGGCATTGTTTGTGAGTGTTGGCTCGGGTTCTGCTTAGGGCTCTGTGCTGAATTCTGCGTGACACTTAGTGTCTTTGCAGCCCGGGGAAAACTCTAGAAAGTGTCATCAGTCTGTAGCTTAATAGAAAAGATGATGTAGTTTGTACAATTTCACAATACCGTGATAATAATAAAAACCATAATAACGTTGAGTTTGTTAGGGAAAGTGCATTAATACAGACAAATGGAATGATAATGTAGCAAATCTCATTTGCATCCTCGGCAAAAAGTCAGCAAATTGTTCGCCAACATTTTGCTATGAGCTGTGAGCTTCGTTTTTAAGCCTGGCTAGTGTCTTTATTATAGTTCTTGAAAAACACTATGTTGTTATACCTCATACTTCTTCTTCTTCTTCTTCTTCCTCTTCTACTTCTTCTTCTTCTTCTTCTTCTTCTTCTTACACACATTTCTGCGATCAATACAGCCCGAACTACTTAATGTACAGACACGGAACAGACACCGTTGTGTAGATAATTGCACTGTGTGGTGTGCTATGTACTTTGGAGTGAAACCGATTTATCGTTTTTAATAAATTTGAGTTTAAAAACTAAAACTTTCCCATAGGAATGAATGGGCATTACTGCAATTGCTGATGTCACATCTAGTTTTATGTTGTTGTGTTTAACCATACAGTAATTTGACTGCATGTTGTACTAGTGTTCACATCAAAAGATCAAAGGTCATGTGTGCGTGCTAATTGATTGGTCAGCAAAACAAAACCCATGCTACTGACAGACAGATCACCCTGATGTGATGTGATGTGTGTAATGCAGAATGTGGCAGGATTCAGCTCAAATAGCTTGTGCTACTATATAGTTCAGATATGCATTTAATACTTTGTTGATCCTAATTGAATTAATAAACCACCTGCATAGCTTGCACGTGAAGCCTGTTTGTCTTGGCCGCACAGATTCGTGATTTGTCCTCCCTAATACTTCATTCCTTTAAATTAAGATTTACATGAAGTTACTGTGCTGCAGTATGTGCGTACTGTACTGTACTGTGTGTGTGTGTGTGTGTGCGAATAAATTGGTACCTGCATCACAAAAGGCTTTGCAAAATGTTATGGTGTGGACACAGGTGTCTCAAGGCAAGGCCGACAAAAAAAGGAGGAAGACAAAAGAGTGTGATTTAAAGGAGAATGTCTGGGCTCTGAAAGAGCCCTGGCGGTAAAATGCCTCAATGTGGTTAAGGGTGTGTATCCGGGATCCTCTCCCCCCATGTCCCAACCCACCATGCCCCCACCATTTTTTCCTACTGATAGGACTTGTAGAAAAATAGACTTCTGTCCTGTAGACAGAATGAAGTGGAGTTAAAGGGTATACGTGGGAAAGAATCATTAAGAGCTTGAAATAAAGTAAGAACGGAGGTGTATAAATTTTGGTATCTACAGTAATAATGTCGTTAAATTATATTCCCTGAGTGAAGTCCTACAGCATCATTGATACAAAGTGTAACTCTTCTGTAACACTCCTAGAGCTCTGCAGGAGTTCATCTATGCAACCATCACAAGGCCGTTCTAGATTTGTTTGAATATTGGGGAGCAGGTTGTTGTTTATAGGGATTCATTTAATCCTATCATCTATCAGAACAAAGAGATTGTGTTGTAGTGGTAGTGGTTATTGGCTGTTTACTTACCGATTGGTTCATTTAATTAATTATTGGCACATTTAGAGTTTAATTGGCCTTAATTTTAAAAATATACATCTTGCCTCATTGTGTGACTGTTAAACAAGAATGTGAAAAGAAAGACAGACTGACCGCTAGAAAAGTCAGACAAGCTGTTTCAACCAGACCAAGTTGAAAGTACTAACTAACCGTTTGACTATCCTAATTTTGTAATCTGAAGTAAGGAAGTAGAAAATCCAGAAAAGAAGCAGAGATGTCAGCTTTTCTTCAAGAGGTTGATTATAACGTTAATAAAGAGTTCATCTTTACATCAAGATGCAGGTGTTATGTACTGTTAAATTGGCATACTTAAATATACAGTCTATTTATGCAGGCTTTTACCTGTACATTACCTAAAAATCTAAAAATGTTGATCTCTTTTATAACACAACACCATAAAATTCTTGGTTATGATTGATCGGATGGTGTTGATCCATTTCCCATAACAGCAGCTCTGACAGTAGTTCCAGCTACAAGGCAAATCACAACCTTCTATTAATGCATCTAGCCTAATATGTTATTGTTTGTATAGTAACAAATTATTTATACGAATTTGTAAGGCAGACATTTCACGTTTTTTTTCCTCCTTATTCCATTTTTTTTTCATTAATATCTGGTCGACATTATCAGACAATTCACATGAAACTTGATACAGTTATAGCCCGACATTGCTGATACGGAATATAAGGTGCATTTCCCTTTTGTGTTAGTGCACCTGAAGTGGGGTTGTTGGCTCAGAGAACTTTCGGGGCAATAGCTCAAAATCCTATTTGCAACTCATTCAATGTTCTTTAAAGTTAAATGAGCACTGTTGGTCCTGGGCAGTGTGTGTGATCATGTGTAATCAGTTGCATATTACACACAAGTGCAATCTTTCTTCATTCTCTTGAATTGTCCCTGGTAACTGTTATCTTAATTTCTAGACAATCCAAGTTAAACTGAGTGAGAAATCTAAACATGCACCAACACAAATATTAGTGTGAGCCTGCTGGCTAGTTTGCTTGTGATGTTCTTCTTCGTTTGTACTTTACCAGAGGACACAACCCCCAGTAGTGCCTCAGCAGCATGTGTAGCCTGTATATCCACAAAATGTGCATCCATCTAACAGGCACAAAGTGTTGTGCTGAACGAGGTTGTCATTGTGTGTATTTGTGTGTATTTGTTATACTGGCGAGTAGGGTAGTTTGTTCACTGTAGGATTTAGCAAATCACAACTAATTGCTGTGTAGACACGTAGCACTGGTTTTGTCTGGCTGCTCCGTTTTTTTTTTTTTGTTTTTACTTACGTGCATTGGTATGACTGCAGCATCAGAAACAGGTGACACTGTGTTTTTAAAGTGTGGTAGTAGAAGAGCAAAGGGAATTTGTTAATGGCCTACACATGCTCACACATGGCCATCCCCACCCATCGACCTTGTTAGCATTGACTAATAGGAAAGGCTTTTTCCTTTAGACCCTTCAAGTCTGCGGTGTTTGCCCAGTGCAGCTGCTCTGATACCTGGCTGTGATTGAAGGTCGTAAACAGATAGCGGTGTGACTCTGAGACTCGGAGTTTACATGCTAGCTTAGTCACTCGACTGGAGCGTGCACAGATGAACTCTGATTGGGGAAATCGTCTATGAGTAAGGTTCTATCACTCAGGTCCTGGAAGTACCCTTTCATCAGTATGAGATGACACAGCGACTGCTGTTCATCAGAGATTTGAAAAGGAACTCAAATGGTTTCTCATGAAGATGGGTTAAAGATATGGCCATATCTGATGTGTTTTTTCTGACTTCTCAGTTATTAGTTGTGTTCCCTCTTGATCTCTTTTGAAGTCATCACTAATTGGCCATGTGAGAAATTAGAAAGAGATTTCCGTCTCTTTTACAGCAGTAACTAATAAATTGTAATATTTGGCAGTGATGGAAAACATGATTCACTTACAGACAGGTTGTGCTGTTATAGGAAAATAATCAAAGATGGGGTTGCATATTTTAATAACAGCACAAAATGCGACAAAGTGTTATATTCTCCCTATATCACAGCAGTTTGCCAAGGATTAAATTTTTCATGAATAATGACTTATTAATGAATGGCACATTGTACTTTTTATCCATTTATTTATGTTTAATGTTGTGGAGCATCCATAAGACAAGTTTGTTGCAGTTATCATTTCCGTTATAGCAGCTAAGAACAGTCATTGCTTCATCAGCATCTCATTTTCCTCTTGCTCGAATTTAATAAGACAAAAACACGATCCTGAAGACTTGCCATGATTGAAAACGTACTAACTGACTAAACGGACTATTACAAAGCTTAATCAGTTCTTCCGATAGTGACACGTGTGCATTGTAGCACTCCATATAGATGAAATTTATTGAAATTTTGGAGTGTGTCTAAAGACCGTATAGTGATGCGGGGTGCAACGTTTTAGCCTTTACATCACAATATGTTGGGTAGTGAATTGCCAGATTTTTGCTTTGAAAATTATTTACTATTTGGAACTACTCCGCAAATGAATCATAATGAGCTATGCTTCCCAAACTTCCCAAAAATATTATAACATGCCATACTTTTAGGCAAAATGGTTTTTGAGCTATTGCTCAACGTGCTTTGAGCCTACACCACTTCAGGGGGCGCTAGCACATCTAAGGACACAAACTTTATATTCAATTTCAGAAATGTGGTGCTACAACCATACCAAGTCTCATGTGGATTGGTGAAATCTAAGTATATGTTGTCGTCTAGCAAAAATTGGTCAAGAAAAAATGGAAGAAGAAACAGAACAACAAATAAAACTAACAAAAACTCCTGCAGCTGTCATAATTATAATTTGTAGATTGAGAATAAAAAATAGTACATATACCTCTCATCCAGAGGTATTAATTTGCATTTGCCCAATCTCTACTTTGGCATGTTTTCGTTGACTGACATAGTTTATGTGATTAGGGTTCAGTGGTCTCAGTGGTCATGAGTCAGTTAAAGTCCAATGCTCATATGAGGCCAAAGTCAAGTACACTAAATGGGCCTTAGAGAGCTTCCTATCTGGCAGCCTAGCACAATATGCCCTTAGCAAAGCATCCTGCCTATGATCCAGGATGCTACTTTTCTGTGATTCCTCCTGGTCTGCTACATTTTCCCATCCTCATGAGGTCATCACCAGATGCATACAGCACTGTAGGTCTCCATCTGGTGTAAATCACAGCTTCCCTTGTCCCTCTTTTAGAGCCAGCCAGAATTAGAGTCTGGTAGAGAGCTGCGCTAATATGCAGCAGACTCCTTCCACATATGGTCTGAATTGATAAAGCATGTCTGCGCTACCACGCAGTAGGTTTTGCTTCTGTAACACATGCGGCACCGTCTGGAGCACCTGCCACATTATTAGTTTCTCCTCACGGATTCAATTAGAACTTTATGTTGGATAGCAGCAGCAGGGAAAACGACAGACATTTTTCATTTCTAGCTGCCCACCACTGTAGGCTGTACTTCCTCGTATTAGATTTACATCACGCCATAGGGAATTTTATTTTTGGACGCAAATCATATGATGATAAAATCAATAAAATAACCTCCCTGCCATAGGGCAAGCGTAGTTATGCACCACAGAGCGTTAAAGAGCCTGGGAAGGGGGTGGAAAGTAATGAAAAGCTTATGAGAACCCTGAAGAAGTGCTTGCTCTGTAAATAAACTTCTGCAATTCATTTATTTTATCTCATGGGAAATGGAGCGGATTAATACATTAACGAGGAAGTGACAGTGAAGGCTCAGACTAGTCTTGGATCACTTAGAAAGAAATCTACATATCTTGTGGGTCTTGTTATGTCTTGTTTTAAGCTTTAGACTAATCCTTTCTTTTAAAAGGAGGAAAAACACAATTATACTTTCTTGAAATAAAAACTTAATAAATAAATAATTCCACTTTCTAGGTATATAAATGTACAATGCATTCTCCATGCTATGGAAACAAACAGATCAATTTCAATCTGTGCAATCAGTGTGTGTTTTTCTTCCCTTATTGCTGTGTAATTATGGGAACCGAACATTTCCCTCAGACACTCATTTAGGCAACATCATTGTCATCGTAAGGCCTCATTACCATAAGACAAGGCAACATTATGCTAATGATATTTGATATTAGGAGCAGTTGAAACTTTGGAGAAGGGGTTATACAGCCTGGGACTGCAGTTGAGATGAGCTCATGCTGGCATTTTACATTTGCTGGCATTTTTGAGACTTTTTTGAAGCTCGGCTACAGTGAGAGTGCGTCATGATAAAAATTAATATCTGTCAATAGCTTGGTAATGAAATAATTAGGGTTGAGCAATGCATTTTATCATCAATGTGTCATCATTGCCATAATAAGTATGATGTGGAGCAAACTATTACAAACACACACACATTTAAAGGCAGACAGACAGGTAGCTGCGTTCATGATTTCAAATTTTTCTAGTCTGTAATGCTGTACTGGCTTCATGCTATTTTTTTTAACAGAAACAGAAAAGTCATAAATACAAAAAAAAGAAACATTAAGCTTAAAGTTCTGTTGTCTGTTACACTTTTGTGTAATTTGTACTCTGAGTGGACGATGTACGTACACTGAGGTACCAGAAAAACTGGTACACCAGTTAATACTTGGCAGGTCCCCCACGGGATCATGGAGGTAATGTTGCACAGTCCTCATGCTGATGTTTGTTGAGGCCCCAGCATTGAATTCCGATATTACTTGAGGCAGTGTTGCACATCTATCACGCGATATGATTCTAGCCAGCCGACGCTAGTCACGTTCACGCAGTCTTTTTATGTCATAAGTTAAAGGTTTTGCCTTGAAATGCTCATAGGTGAAAATCCAAAATTTGCTGACCCGTCTCACGAGCTCTAACTATTAAAACGTGTTGAAAATGGTGAAACTTGCCACTGTCACGGCGGAAACAGCTTTAGAAACTTCCACAGATGATCTACAGTCTGGGCTAGAAAAAAATCAGAACCAGCCTCTCTTCTTCACATCATTCTGTGTATATTTCTTACAACCATCAAGTGATAGGTTCCACAAAACTACAAAATAATCCACCTTAAGATGTTCGTAAACAAATAAAAATTAAAAATGGATGGTACTTCAATTCATCCCAGCGGATTTTAGGCACTAGAACTAGACGGGTGGCCTTCATGGTTATTGAAAGAGAATTCCTTATTCATACTGATTTCAGCGTATGATTAATCTTAACAGTATAAAGCTGAGAACTAGAGGACTGTTCTAAAGCCCAGAGGAACCTAAATCTGTGATTTAGGTCAGTGTTGGTCTTGTGAGCATATGTTATGCATGTTAACATCAATAAATGATGACTTTTTAATGGCTCCATGTACTTGGCAGAATGTCTTCCTGTTCGATGTTTAGCGTCGAGAGGATGAAGTCCTCCTCTAAATCACTCTGTCCCATGTGCCTTAGAGGTGCACCACTTGATAAGTGTTTTAATTGTTCAACAATTTGGCGGATGCTTAATATAAAACACTCGAGTCTGCTATCACAAAAATGTTTTCATATTTTACACTACATTAATGCAATGCAAATTGTTCTAAGACTGATTTGTGAAAAAGGCAGCACTCAAAGAAGCATTAGCGTAATTACTATAACTACTGCTAGATATCGTTCATGAGCCATCTGTCAAATTATATGCAAATGGATTGCAGGTTTTATGATGTCTGTTTCATGAAGAATTTAACAAACAAGTGTCTGGTGTTTGTTGTGTGTTTGTTGTGGGGGTGGACTCAGGCTGGTGGTTTCATAGAGCAGATCATCTATTAGCCCAACAAGCAATTCCATGTAGTAGTAACTCATAAACTATATATCCTACAGCAGGCTATAGATTTCCTCTATAAAGTTAGCATCCCCTTTAATAGCCTTGTAATCGGTGGTGATTGCATTTGTCCATTATTAAAGCAAGGCTTGGAGGCAGTGAGACTGGATGAAATCAGATACTTCATTTCACGGACAGTTTCTGTTTGTTTCTGTTTCGTTCCTCTACCTTTTTATTATCCCAGTTCTCCACTTGAATCTTTCCCACTGCTTGAATCTTTGTGGACTCTTCAATAACTGAACGGTAAATTCAGATGTCAGGTGAGAAAAAGGAGATGACTTCATGGCCTGAATTAGATCACATTGGCCCCTTGTTGCAGAGGGAAAGAAAGATTCTCACAAACACTGCTGTGTTGAACAATAAGTGAATACGCATGAATCTCTGCTGGCTAGCCCCAGGACCAGAACCGGGCAAAGACCTGGGGCGTGCTCAGCAAGGGTGGCCTTACGAAATATTTCATTGGGAAACCTTTACCACTAACACTCTTCATTCATCCATGCTTTGCCTGAAGCGGAGAATGTGTGTAGTCACTTTCTTTATCATGGACTTGGCTGGCATGCAGGAAATTGCAGCTTTCCTGAGAATTTGGTTGACAAACAAAAGGTTGGACACATATGAGTTGTGTGAATGTGGCATTGAGACTTTAGCTCCAGGATGGGAACTGGGTAGAGTGTATCACTAGATAAAAGGAACATTATCAGATGATCCTCTTCTCTGGTTTCAGTCTGCAAAATGTCAGAGCAACACAAGAACTCTCTCCTTAAAACCAATTACTGTGCTTTGCCAAAGACCTAATCTTGGTGCAAATAAAACTTTCTAAACAAGAAATCCGAAAGGTGTTGTTCATTTTGAAGCTTAGGCTCTCGGTCAGCAGTAGCAGGTGTCTCAGCGTTGCCTGATTCTCTTTTCTCTTGCACTGTTTAACACAATGCGGGCCTTTTTTATGGAATACCTGTGTCAGACTGGTTCTGTAGGAACAATGGGCTCCTTTCTCATTCCTCTACCTCCCTACGCTCTTGTGCCCTCCAGTAATTCCTGCCCTCTATTTTTTTTTTTTTGCAACAGTGTAAGTGCAGGATAATAGTCATGCTCATGTCCGTTAAATGTTGCCATGTTCCGTTGTTAAGTCAAGGTGTAATTTTTTAATCAGTGTTGATAGCCTTTGGACTTGCAATGAAAAGAATTTTGGCCTCCCGCCTTTCCACCATGGATCATATTGTAATTTTAAATCCACACCTAACAATAGGGTCTTGTTTCTTGGGGCTTTGCTTTTAATTTTGGCCTCCTACATTACTAAAGAGGTGGAATGTGAGGTGGTTGGGTATTTATGGTGTATCTGGTGCTCATGGTAACAGTAGCTGAGACTCTTTAACAACCCTGCAGGCAACTCCCACATAGTGCTGTGTACTTGCAGTGTGAGGAGCTTGTACCCTCGTTATTATTATCCTCAATGCTTTGAGCAGACAACCTCTAGTTAATCATTTCACGTTGTCACGTTTAACAGGAGAAGAAAGGTGTAGTAAGACATCTGTTTTTGTCCATATGTCATGGCAAGCTCCTGTGTGTGCTGCTTGTCGTGTATGATAGCTGTGTCAGTTGAAGATATAGTAAATCTAGCTAATTTGAAATCCAGATTTATTCACCATAAGTCCGTTGAGTGTGATTGATGGAGAGTCACTGCACCTATAGATCGCAGAGAATTTCAATTAGGCCGAGGTCATAACCTTTCGGCAGGCGTTTGGCAGGTAGTAGCACGGAGGGTTGTCCCGCAGAGATCTGCCCTCCATCTGCTTGTGATTTCAACAGGTTAAGCATGACACTTTGTGGTTAGTTATAACCCTTCATGCTTTCCTGCCTTGTCTCTGGTGTTCCTAAGTAAACTTCTGGCCATTTCCGCAGCTTTGAAAGTACACTGAATAGAATCAACACACTGCAAAAGCACACTGAATGCTGAGTTATGGAAGCGTAAACAAAACACTAATTGAACTTTTAAAGTATTATAAAGTCACAATGCAACTTTACACAAGCCTGGATTTAATAAAAATTTAGAATAAGCAAACCAGAGGCAAAGCAGTGGCATGGAAAGACTACTTGACATGACATAAGGAAACCTATCCTCTTGCTCTACATAGTAGGATCATCACACTGTACTGTATATTAGTAAAGAGAAAAAGGTACACAGGCCTGCTTGTTTTCAAAGGAAAGAGAAGTTTGGTATGATATTGTGAACTAGACGTTCCTAGTGATAAGGAATTTGACCGCCACATAAAGTGAGAGAAGAGTAAGAATGAAGCATAAGCATATCAAATTGTTAAATTTTTGCTTAAGCGGTTCTTGAAATATAGAAAATATTTGATGTAATTTGACAAAATTACATCTAAAGAATGTGGTATTGGTACTGGTATACAAAATTTTGGCTAGTGAAATGCTAGATTTTTGCTTTGAACATTATTCACTGAGTTGTGCTACTCTGCAACTTGCCATATAAAGTTCAGAATTTTAGGCCAAATGGTTTTCAAGCTATTACCTAATAAATGCTTTGAGGCGACCTCATTTCATTATACACACACCTTATATTTTATATCAGACATGTGAGTCTACAACCATGCTAAGTTTCATGTGGCTTGGTGAAGTCTAAGTATATTATATCACTAGCGAAAAATTTGGTAAAGAAAAAAAAACAGCATAAGAAGAAGAAGAAGAAGAAGAAGAAGAAGAAGAAGAAGAAGAAGAAGAAGAAGAAGAAGAAGAACGCTGCAGTGGCAGTTATGATAAAGAGTCCTGAGATGAGCAATTGGTAGTATTTATGATTACAGCAACAGTTTGTAGGAACCCCAGGTTATCTAGATGAGACTTCAGGTTCACTTAGTGGGGAGGTCTTAGTAGAATGGTAAGGAAAAACTCCCCGAGATGTGAAAGATGAGAAAGGAAACTTGAAAGGGAGCTCAAAATTGACCCCACTGTGTTCTGGATGATAGTCAAATTTCAATTGTTAAACTTTACATTAGTAAAGCAAAAAAAAAGTCCTACATGTGTTGAAGTGATGTAGAATATATGGTACGATATGGTGAATAGGAGTCGTGGGATGTGCATTAAGATGGACTTGATGATTACAGCAGCGGTTCTTGGGAAATCCAGGATATACAAATGAGACATCAGGTGGAGTTAGTGGAAAAGCCTGATATTATCTGTCTATTAAATGTGTGTTAGTATTAAATAAGATCTACTATTGCTGCGATGAATAAACCATAGCAGTAGGATATGATGAGTCAGCATGAAGATTAGTGGTGAACCTGGATCTTTGTTTGGGTTCACCTTTAAATCTGTCCTGACAGCTGACTGAGAGCTTTGTCTGCCCTTGCTCATGAGCTCTGAATAATTGAAAACTGAGATCTCTGGAGGAGAGCTGTCCCAGACTGACCCATTTTCAATGGCCACGTGACCCCTTGCTTTAGCGGCTGTGTAAGACAGAGACTGTTCTGTGTGTCTCTAAGTGGATGTCTCTGTAGATGTATGAGCATGTCTTGTTCATTGGTTTATGGAATATTGAAATGTGAGGCCTGTTGTGCATTTTTTGTATTACTTAATACAAGATTTCCCCTTTTTTTACCTATAAAGTCTTAGTACATTTAGGGGTGGGCTTCTTGGTGTGGGGTGTAGTGGAATCCAAGTGCTTTGGTGTCTCTTCCATCTTCTTGTTCCTCTCGCATCTCCTCGACTGTTCTTTCATCTTGCACTTGACTTCCTGGCTCCAGCAGCTCTGACGCATTATTTTCCATAGTAGTTTTAGGCAGGGAGAGGAAAGCAGTGTGTGGAAATGTTAAAATTAGCTTTTGATCTTGTCAGTGTGTCATTGTGTCTCTGTTTGCATGTAAGATTTCATCTCTGTTTCCTGTCTTTGCTTCTTGTTTGCACTCAGCTTTTGTCAGTCGAGTGTGACCTCTATAATTCGACCAGGTGTATTTCAAGATATAAGATATGAAGAATTGCTGGCTTTGTTTTGACTGATGAGACAACAAGGCACACACAAACATTCACACACAGGGGCAATATAGGTGACTTTTTCTTCCATGAAGCACTTCAACTTTATGCCATTGATAGTCTTTGATTTTTGGACCGTTAACTCCGGAAAGCAAGGTAAAAACGAGTTAAACTGATTATTTCAGTAGTTTACATAGTCCTAATTAAAGCTAAATCATCAACAAACTGTCTCCACTGTTACAAATCTAAAGCTATATATTATATATTTACAGTATAATGTATATTGATCATTATTATCTATACGAAAGGAAATGCCCTTGATAATGTTCCCTTCATTATAAGTTGTTGGGAAAATCTGGGTTACATCAACAGTTATTGTATATTTTTATTTAGTATTATACTGAGTGATAAAATTATGGCAGTGTCTGCTTACTTGTGAAAGTGATGCTAGATCTCATAGTGATGCATAATATAACCACCAAATAAAGTGAGAGAAAGACCAAGAATGAAGTGGAATAAGCATACCAGATTTCAAAACTGTTGCATAAGCAGTTTTTTAGATATAGAAATGTGTTAGGTACAATGACTACTATAGATGAAATTCCACAAAATTTGGCATGCATCTAAAGAGTCTGGAAGTGATATAAGGGTGTGAAATTTCTTGGTATTATGAAATGTGTCAGTTGCAGCACCTCCTAATGATGAACTTCCATGAAATTTGTCACACATCTAAAGAATGTGGTAGTGATACAGGGTGTGAAATTTCAAAATTGTAGCTTAAGCTGTTCTTGAGATAATGAAATGTGTCAGTCGCAGCACCCCTAATGACGAAATTCCATGAAATTTGGCAGACATCTAAAGAATGTGGTAAAGATGCAGGGTATCAAATTTCCAAATTGTGTCTTAAGCAGTTCTTGAGATAATGAAATGTGTCAGTTGAAGCAACCCCTAATATGAAATTTCATGAAATTTGGCAGACATCTAAAGAATGTAGTATTGATGCAGGGTGTGAAATTTCAAAATTTTAGCTTAAGCAGTTCTTGAGATAATGAAATGTGTCAGTTGCAGCACCCCTAATGATGAAATTTCATGAAATTTGGCATGCATCTAAAGAATGTGTTAGTGATGCAGGGTCTGGAATTTTGTGACATTTGAGCCTTTAGATCACAAGATATTGGCTAGTGAATTAATAGATTTTGCTTTAACTAGGTGGCACTACTCCGTAAATGAATTCCACTGAGCTGTTGTAATAATGTGCCTCCGAGAGGCCATCTTGCCATAAAAAAAGTCAGAATTTTATGCAAATGGTTTTCGAGCTATTGCCCATGTTGTGCTTTAAGCCTACCCCATTTCAGGGGGTGCTAGCACTAAGGACAACACACACCTAGGGACAAAAATCTTAAATGTTGTTTCAGACGTGGGGGTACAGCCATACCAATCGTTAAGTGGATTGGTGAAGTCGAGGTACAGTACATAATGTAGGTGAGGAAAAATTGGTGAAGGAAAAAAATTAAGAAAAAGTAAAAAAATGTTGACAAAAACCAGATGAACGATCAAGATGTCAAGATGTTGATATTCTGTGGCTTATAACAGTGTCTGCATACAGCAAATTCAAGGATGTTCATATTGCTGTAGTCTGCAATAGTCTGTTAAAAAAAACAACTAAAAATAAAAACAAATATAAAGATAGAGCTGTAGTAGTGTGTTAGAAGTTCAGCAGTAGTAAGCATTTTTAATTCTAAGCTTTTCTAATTGACCAATGCTTCTGAATGGCTTTCTTTTAATTGAGCTCTAATGTGGTTTTACAGATGTCACACTATCCATACTATTGTACTGGATAACAAAAACTAATGTTTAAACAGCACTTTTCTTGTGAAGTGAGTCCAGATACATCAAGGTGTGTTTCTGTAGCATGATAAGGGGGACTCGCTTTCAGGTATAACACCTGTTTGTGTTGTTCATGTACCTTTGTACTGTGCTCTTGTTGAATTAGTTTGAATCTGTTTTTCACTTGACCTTGTCTGATCTAAATACAGAAAAACACTACGTGCATATACATGCCATGACATAACAGCACTAGCTTTCGCGAAAACACACACAGAAGAACTGTCTGTATGCCACATATGTAGTGTTTCGTAGTGAGGAATGGCCCAAGGTTCTTCTCTATAGACTGAATGCCTATAACAAAGCTCTCACAGAGTATTACATGGGGTGTGTGTTTGCACAGTGGCTCACTTTTATTAGACTTCTCTGTGATAGATGTGATTTATGAAAGACTGCTGTCTATCAATGACCTCTCTGAACATGTCCTACAAACAGATAAAACCCAGTGCAGATGTGTTACAAAGGTGACTAACAATTAACACTGAAACATAAAGCCAAGTATGGATAAGAATGTTAATCACTTTCTGAAATAAAGCAGTTAAATGAGCTCAGCTAATCAGCTTACAGCTAATAAAGGTTATTATTAATCTTTGTAATTAACATGATCTTCGATGGTGTCCAAGATTTATTTCAGAATTAAATTTTGTCTGGATGTCTTTGGTTAATGGTCAGTTACTTATTATACACTGAAGTACCAGAAAAACTGGTATAGCAGTTAATACTTGGTAGGTCCCTCACGGGATCTTGGAGGGAACGTTGCACAGTCTTCAAACTGATGTTTGCTGAGGCCCCAGCATTGAATTTCGATGTTACTTGAGGCAGCGTTACATGCCTATCATGTGAAAAGATTCTTGCCAGCCGACGCTGGTCACGTTCAAACAGAGTCTTTTTATGTCCGTGCTGCTGTTAAGGTTTTGCTGGAGTTCTTGCAGTCATGGTACACCCTGGAAATGCTCATATGTGAAAATCCAAACTTTACTTGTACCCCCGAAATGTTATGACCCATCTCACGAGCTCCAACTATTAAACCATGTTGAAAATTGCGAAATCCTGATAACTTGCCATTCTCACAGTGGAAACAGCTCTAGAAGCTGCTTCTAGAAGATGTTTGTTGCTTTATATACACACTGGTGGATGCAACCAGTGACGTGCAATAGGTGACATTACTATGCATTTTACAGTTTTTCTGGTACGTCAGTGTAGTGGTGCCAGCAGGATTTAACCTTGCTTCGTCTCTACCTGAAAAATGTGATGCAGCAGTGCTTTAGTCCTTTACTCTGTTCAGATCTAGCACTGCTCAAATGGATCAGGTTCCAAAACTTCAACTTTCATTCATATGAAACATCCTCATGAACATTGCGCTTGTCTTTTCATAGATCGTTAACCAGCTGAGCAGAGTCCTATAGATAGCTGCATTGCATTCTGGATCTTTGAGCCTGACATTTTGATGTCTCCACTACATCTATGCTGGAGTTCTGATTATTCTATTAAATGCTATTATATTATATTGTCACAGGAAAAATGAAAATAGAGCCCCAACCAAGAGATCAGCACCAAAACACATCACAAATAGTTTAATACGTGTACACATGCTTAGTATGTTTCAGTGTATAGTTTTCCTTTAAGAATGAGCAAATATCTTCTTGTACTCTAAAACTTTAATTCAGTTTTGAAAGTCTGGCCTCCAACAGTGAGATTGGCAGCTTGTTCCGCGTCGATCAAAGCAAGGGAGGCAGCGTGAGGGCCGCCGCTGCTCTAATAATTTTCATTAGCCCAGCTGTTAAAAGCAAAACACTGTTTTGATTTAGGGCTTCCTGAGTCTAGAGGCTGACTCGTACCCAGCATTAATCATTTTGCTTCCTCGTGTTTTGGCCTGTCCAATCATCCCAGCAAGAAGAAAAGGAAAGCAGCTTCTGCATGGCGCCTTTTGCAATTCAAGGACGTGAATTTTTTGTCATCTGTCACCTTCATTACAGATTTGTAATTGTTTTAAGCACAGGCTGCTTCAGAATAGACTCTCATGCTATACATGTGCTGTCCAGCTGGCTGAAGATGTTATATTAGATCTAAAAGTAGAGGTTTGGCACAGACAGTCTGCAACCATTTCCTCATTTCAAGCCTGGAGAAATATTCTGCATTCCTTTAAACACTTTACATTGACCAGTTAAACTTGCGCAGAGGTGCAAGAGAGCAAATGACCGTGGCTGGAGATGACCCTGTAGTGTTTATTTGGTGTGTGTGTGTGTGTGTGTGTGTGTGTGTGTGTGTGTGTGTGTGTGTGTGTGTGTGTGAGTGAGTGTGGGAGTGTGTGTGATGAGACAGTAGAGGATGAAGGGGAAATCAGAGGTGTTGGATTTTGAGGAGGAGCAGCTGGAAGCACAGAGGAACACACGGCTCTCAGATAGCCTGATGGATCTCAGCAGTAGATCGCTCCACATGGCTCGCATTCATTTATTTTCCTTTTCTATTTTCATTGCTCTGCAGCCCAGAGCAAGGCCGCAGCTGCGTCTGTCTGGAAAGACGACAAAACGTGAACACAAAACCTCAACGTCAGGATTACAGTGTTGGTTATGTTTGTGTGGGTTTCAGACCTCATAATTCTTTTCAGCTTTTCTTTTTAATCCTCTTAAAAGACAAGCAAGTTGATATGTAATGATGGCAGAAGTACATTAGCATTGCTTAAATTTAGTCTCCCGTATTTTATAGCAGCCATAACAAGAGAATAACTGGGGATTCTAGTATTAAA
>JAOVVH010000024.1:8406059-8418824 GCA_028566435.1 Scorpiodoras heckelii | reverse complement strand
TACCAGCTAATTACTGTACAGTATGATGCAGAAGTCTTAGACACATGCAAAGACTCGCTGTAAAGCAAAGATGCCTTTCGAAAATAATGATGTTTCTACGTAAAATAAAACAGTGTAAAGTATAGTAAACAGTCATAAACTACACTGTAAAAATGGTCTTTTTTACAGTTTTTCCTTGTATTTCAAAATGACAGTAAATTATATTAAAATTACAAGAATAAACTGATTATTAAAATGTGTCATGATTTAACAAAGAAATCTGTTTTTAACAGCTTTTAAAAACCGTAAAAAATACAGTATTTTTATTGAAAAAAGTAGAAAAAATTTACACGACATCAGAGTGCAATTAACCTACATTTAACAAAATAAAATGCATTTATTTTGACAGTTTATTAATGTACATCAATAAAAAAAATTGCCAGATTTTTTTTCGCTACTCTTACAAAATTAACTCTGACAGTTAATTTAAACTAGGGCTTTTGTAATATACAATTTAATGGTTTTTGTAGGGGTAATGTGTAAAACAGTCTTAGATTTATAGTACTTCTAAGAAGGAAAACATCTGCTAAGAAATAGCACAAGAGGTTAACGCAAACGCCTTGTTTGTAGAAGAGTGCTGGTTTGAGCCCAGCGAAAGGTTAGATGGACGTGCTGCTGAGCAACATGTAGGATTGCCACCTAGCATTTTCACGTTTACGGGTGCCCCAGCTGCAGCTTATGTTACAGATAATTACTGTCTTTTTACAGACATTTTCTGGTGCCCCCTGCTGCCAGAAAATTACACTTTATTTTTACGATATTTTTTTTTACAGTGTAAAGGAAGTCAATATTTGGTGTGCCTTGTATTTAAATAGTGTTCCCAGGTACCATGTGTGCAGTTTTATAAGGAAATTAGCTTCTATTATTGAGGAAGTTTTACTGAGCATCTTGGGCAATCTGCCACAGCTCTTCTGGAGACTTTGACTGTCACACTTACTTCTTTTTTGTATGTAAAACCTTCATTATGTTTTTTGTATGAAAAGTGGTCTGTTATGCTATTACTGACTCAATAATGCAGAACTCAAAAAAACCCATCAATAACAAAAGTTGTACCTAAAAACAATAGGGTACCTAAGACACAGTACTGTATATGACATGTGGGTCGAGGGGGCGGCGCTTACAGCCTTCATCAAAGTTGCTGACCTTCAGATAATGTGGTGGTCAAAAGCTTTTTTCTGTTGTTTTAACATTTTTATTATTACAGCTGAAGATAAGACTTGTAGATCTGAGCATGTGTTGTTTCTTTCTGTAGTGTATTGAATGTAATGTATTGAATTAGTATTGTTAATCTGATGTCACTGAAAGTGGAGATATGATAGAGATAGAGAGAGAGAGAGAGAGAGAGAGAGAGATTATGATGATGAGTGTCATGTAGCTAGTAGACCCTATGGAATAGTTCTGCCTTCCTGACATCTTCTACATGTCTCCATCCTCTGCCAGTAACCTGAATCCAAATCTAACCCTGTCCTGCTCTAGTGAATGTTGGGGAGGTTGGGCTCTCCCGACACTCTAACGTGTCCTTCATCTGAAACACAGATCACCTTCCCTAGAGACCATGAGAAATGTGGGATTAGTCACTTCCCCCCTCCTTCTTGTCAAAGCTGTACAAGATTCTAGCTGATACACCGACTGTGCACAGGACCAGTATCACTGTTCCACTTCATCCAGCTGCTCTTGGTGGGTGGTAAATCAGCCTATCAGTCAAACAGACACAGAGAGGCCATGTGAGTCTGAAGAGGAATCTAGCCTATGAAAGCCTGTCGATAATAGGCCTGTCTGACTCCCTGTGGCCAGGCCTCCACTCTGAACTCTTGTGTTGAAGAGTGATATAGGAGCTGTCCTAAGGATCCCAGCTGGAATTTGTTTCAGCATAACATCTGTGTTTGGTTCAGCAGAATTAAGCCATGTTAAGTCTGCATTGAAAATGACTGATTTCTTTAATTAAAATGGACTACTTTTCTCTAAGGGTAATGGCTAATTATATTGCTGTTCCACTAGTTCAGAAGGCAATATTCCTGGCCAGATATTAAGTCCATATCTGGAGTTTTGCTCAGATCTCATTTTCTCCCTGGATGGCCTTTATAAAATGAATTTAGTGGTTGAAATTCAAATTACATTTTTTTTTGTCTAAAGAAATTTGTCTTGGGATTTGACTGCTGTGATCTTGATTATAATCATTGTGCAGAATATCATGAACAGATTAAAAAACAAACAGAAAATCCTGTAGATACAATAGCTTCAGTTTATTTCCATCATTCAGTCCTTGCACTTTTTTTCCACCATGCATTCCAAAATGAAGCAGACAGAGAGAGCTGCACAGCATGAAATTGGCCCCAGTGCAAGCTAGCTCATCTGAGGAAGGGGAGTTCCTTTATACATCTTGTGTATAATTATTGGCATGGACAGCATGAATGCAAATAATTCTGGATGCACACCTCAGTGGTTTGCTGACAGCTTGAGTGAAAAGGCCTGTGCAAAGACAAGTTATTTTGCCTCTTTCTCCTCCAGCTCTCTCTGGAGTTATTGTCTTGGGAAGTTCATGAAGGCCAGGCGAAAGTGGGAAAAAAAGAAATAAGCTGAGGGACAAAGGATAAACAAGTGAGTAAAAAATCTAGAGTGTCCTCTGGTGCTGATTCAGAGGGAGAATAAAAGGATCTTCTGGAAAATAGATTCCTCACAGCTGGAGTCTGATGGAGTTTTTAAAACCTTCCAATCCCATCTGAGCTTGTGTATGTGTCTGTGTGGATGGTCGTGAAAATACTGTGGCTGGCCTTCCTGCCACTGACATTTTCATGCTTTGCATGCTGTGTTCACTGACTGGACCTATCAACATCTTAAAAGGATTTTTTTTTTTGGTTAGGATCAATCAGAACCTGGTCAGGATTAGTTTTGTGCCAATTTTCTTTTAACAAAATCTTTTTGAGATTTTTTTGTGATCAATCAAAATTTACATTTTGGCATTCACTGTGTAAGGACGTCTCTCTTAACTAGCAAGGGTTTACATAACTTTATGCAAAAATAATTGTTTTTACCACCATGTTTGTTAAATTGGGTCCTTCCCAGCATGATCTTCACAATTATTTTGTTGAAATGCAGCATATTTATAATTTCATACAGTTTAGGTGTTGATGTACACTGAAGTACCAGAAAAACTCGTATAATACCAGTTAATACTTGGTAGATCCCCCATGGGAACTTGGAGGGCACATTGCACAGTCCTCACACTGAAGTTTGTTGAGGCCCCAGCATTGAATTCTGATGTTACTTGAGGCAGTGTTGCACGCCTATCGTGTCAAACGATTCTTGCCAGCCGATGCTGGTCACGTTCACCCAGAGTCTTTTTACGGCCACACTGCTTCTTGTAGTCAAGGTACATGTGAAAATCTTTGCTTCTACCTCCGAAATGCTACACAAAGTCACAAAATTGTGATAACTTGCCATTCTCACAGTAGAAACAGCTCTAGAAACTTCCATAGATGTCTATCGCTTTATATACGCACTGTTGGACGCAACCAATGACGTGCATAGGTGCTGTTGCTATGTATTTTGCACACAAGAATAATATCTCTACGCTCCCTGACTCTCCAGCGTAAGTGTAAACATAGCAGTTCTGGTACGGATGCCACTGTCAGAATGGAAAAAGTCATTTAATGTGTTAAGAAATGCAGTTGTACTGGCCTTCAGAGAAAGAGGCTCGTTTTGGGGAGGGCAGTTTGAGTCGTAAAGCATGGATGGGCTACAGAGAGCCTCCTGCCATGCCAATAAGCACTTTTGTTCTCTTTATTAATGCACCAGTGGGGTTCAACTGCCCCTCTTCCAAAAGCTTGAGCTACTTTTACACCCTACTGCATTCACTGCCTGAACCCTACAGCCACACAGACAAATTTTGATGGATGGCATATTTTTGTTGTTAATCAAGACAAAAGCGTATGCAAATGGAAGAAATTTTTTGAAGAGTTGCAATTTGCACACAGTTCATTAAACAAATGTAAGGTCACCCCAGTGCATCAGGCAGAGGGCAGTCAGTCCATCTGCTACCCCAGAGTTCAGGGTGATCCCTACTCAGCAGCTGTGCTTAGTAAATGCTGCAACTCCTACAGGATATCTTACACACTGGCTTCCCTCCCACACCACAAACCTCTCAATGCATAGCACAGAATGAATCTCTTACAGAGTTTGTTTGGTGAAATGTTGAATTGAAGATTTTGATGGAATGATTGCCACCAAAAATGTGCCTTCATCAAAATTTGTCTATGTTTCTGGAGGGTTCAGGCAGTGAAAGCAGCAGGGTGTAAAAGACAAACCTGGTTCTGGTTTGAATCAAGCCATAAGTCACAGTTTTGTCAAGAACCTGGTCAACAGAATCAAGACAAATCAGAAGTGACAGTTCTGGGCTGAAGTATTGTTTAGAAACACCAACTGCACCTCACATTTTCATTAATTATACCTTCTTGGGGTTCTCATCAAAGAGCACTGGAAAATAGGATTAATCTTCAGGCAGGACTATTAGTAAGATTATCATTCAGTTGAACAGAGCTCCTGAGTGATGCACTTGTTTAAATATTCACCCTGACATCAATAGGTAACCAAATGATTATTGCTGTGGATTAACACAACCTTGCTTCTCTGTCTTTTTGTTAGTGGGAGTTTATCTATTCACATAAATAGAATAAGGCAAATCATACTATCCCAAAACTGCCCAATGATAAAGCATGGATGAAAGTTTAAACAACCTGATATGTCATAGAGGCAGTGGGAGGCTTGGTAGCTTGGTGGGTAGCACTGTCACCTCACAGCAGGAGGGTCCTGGGTTCAATCCCAGGTGGGAGCTGTCTGGGGCTTGCCCGTGTGGAGTCTGCATGTCCTCCCTGTGTCCACATGGGTCCACTCCTCCCACAGTCCAAAGGCATGCAAGTTGGGTGAATTGGACATACAGAATTGCCCCGACTGTGTTTGAAGTTGAACTTGTGCATCAGTGTAACCTTGTGTCTGTCATGAATAGCTACTGATGCCGATGTGACATTAAAAAACAAATAAACAAACAAAAAAACGTCAAGGAAGTATACGTCAGCAAGTTGGTGGATGTGATAAGACAGGTGGAGACCTAGACAATAAGAATTAACAAACATCTACAGTAGGGTCTCTGAGTTCGATTGACGGGTTTGCACCTGCTCAAATTAACTGAATTAAGGAGAGCAACCAAATGATGTAAAGACCGGCGCTTCAGAGGTTTTCATGAATGTCTTTGAGGTTCTTGTCATAGAGCACTGCAGTGGCCTGCGAGTTTGTCTATGCAGATAAACAGAATAGGACATTTAGTGTAGTCCTCTAGTTGAGCAATGATAAAGTGTAAAAAAAAAGCTCTCAAGTTGGTGTACGATTTAGATCTAAACAATGGACCCCAGTACCAGAGGACAGCCCAATTTTAAGACAACTTTAACATCCAGCTATACTTTTATTTGTTGTCTCGCTTTCTGATTTGAGCTGAGCCACGCCCGAGTTTGTTTGGTTAAAGTCAAGACCACATCTTGATTAGGGTCTCTCTTTGGTTTCTGTGATCCACACCTAAACGAAATGTTAGAACCTGTTCCAATTGACCAAATTATGGACGTAAACACGCCAAGGGAAAACCCCTACAATGCATAACAACATTTAAAGCTCATTCCCTAGTGACCAGGAATGTACTGAAATGACCTTAATATGCGTTAGAGCTATAAATGGGACATAATCTTATTGTGTAATGAACTAACAGTGTAGTGGTCAGATATAGTCGATCAGGAAGGTAATGCGCAGAAGCTACATGAACATTAGCTCGGATAGCTCAGTAGTTCCTGTGCACAATGATTCAGGTAATTATTGCTGTGTGGGTTAATGAATAGTCAGAGGCCCTGGAGAGCCATAATGTGGGTGAGAGAAAGTATAGGAGGAAAGTGATGTGATTGAGTGCACACAGTTAATAAAACTGGAATGACCGGATGAATTCAGGCACAGTGCCGTGTGTCACGTCCTGTAGCGGCATCGAGGCAGCCTGAGAGCGGGAGAATGGGACCGGTCAGCTCAAGGCTCTGAGTCAGAGCTCTCAATAATACATGGAGCAGAGCTGCTTTATTAGGCCAAGGTGAATGCACCCACGCCGCTAGCTCGTCTTTTATAGATGAGATATTCGCTGTCAGTCTCCGGCAGTGTGCATCAGAGTGGAATACGATGACCATGTAAATGTATGTGTGTGTGTGTGTGTGTGTGTGTTTGTCAAACAGGTGTGTTTGCCTTTCATGTAATGACAGCACACAAAGCGTATTATATGGATTCTAAAGATGCTATAAAATCACAGGCAAGTTTCCAAACCAGTTTTCACGAACCACATAGTGAATCTGTGGTTATCATTATTATTATATATATATTTTTTTGCTTTTATGAAGCTTGTCCTTTGGTGCAGAGTTTTTATTCTGTATTGAGTTTCACAAAGTCTATTGAGAGCAACTCATGAAAAAAGCTACCACAGGTGTCTGTTAATAAAAGTTTTAAGCTGTAATAGTTTAACTTTCTCATGGGTCCTTGTTTGTCCCTCGATGCATCTTACTTCATACCGTTTCCACTCACCAGCCGTATTTATCAATCTTTCAGTAAAGTTGTGTCGGGATGTTTTCTAGGCCAAATCAAAATAGAAGTTTCTGCTTGGTTTTTGGTAAAGCTGGTTGTTGACAGATGCCAATCACTGCTAAATTACAGTGGTAGCTCAGTGGTTAAGACATCGGACTACTGCTCGGAGGGTCATGAGTTCAAATCCCAGCATCTCCAAGCTGCCAGAGCAAGGCTCTTAACCCTCAACTGCTCAGTTAAATAAGATACATGTAAGTCAGTCTGGATAAGAGTGTCTGCCAAGTTCTGTAAATGCAAAGTACCAGATGTGTTCACACCCTCAACTGATTTACATTTACATTTATTGCCAATATTCCATATAAGCCTGAGCTTATTCCTATACATCCAGATCACATTTCACACTAACAAATGATGCTTGACCTAACATAACCTCTACTAACCGATGTGCTGCTTGTCTTCTCTGTCTTTTTCTCTCCTTGCCTACTGAAGAGCATAGAATGATCGCTGCAGGTAAGAACTGCTTTTACTAACGTTCTTGCACCATGTTGCTTTCCTGCTAAATCTTTTCACTGTTGCTTTGCTTCTTGTAGATGACGTTTTTCTACACTAGTCGTGAACAAACATTTGAGAGGTATTTTAGAAGTAAAACTGAAAGTTTCTCTCCTATTAATACAGATTTAAAAAGTTTTTTTTTTCTGAAAATGTAATGTTCCTAGATTGAACCCTGGGTAGGGGATTATACACTAATGTCACTAAGCACTGAAGTAATGTAAAGGCAAAGGATTTCAGGTGAAACGAATCTTAAACTGGGTTCAGAGAGTCATGCACATCAGAGATCATGCTTTACTAAATGATTATAATGTTAAGAGACACTTGCCTTGAAAGGGTTAGTGTTAGTTGTGGTAACCAACTAGGCTTTATAGTATTACAGAGAATCTGTGCGCCATTTTTTTCTTCCCCCCAACGAGAAAAGTTGAAAGACACCTGTTCTAACGTTTCTCAAATCGAAACGAGATTTCAGAGCTGACTTTGCCGTGAACGTCTTCCTCCATGCATTCATTCTCGCTGAATTGCAAACTGCTTTTAGCTCCGCTGCCCTATTTCGGTAAGCATACAGTATTCCAGTCTCCTCGGGGAAAGGGCCTTAGGGGAGGGGCTCTTTTTGAGGTGGCCGGGAGCAGAGAGAGAATCTGAAAGGGCGTGAAGAATGAGAAGTGCCTCTCTTTTAAGTGCCTTAATAACTGTGCCGGCGTCTAATTGAAACTGGCCGTAATGAGTGTGTGAAAGATCAATGCTCGCTCCACACACACAATCTGTGGCCTAACCCCTGGAGTGCTGGAGAAAGACTGAGGGCCCTTGCTCACCCGTCCCATGCTAGCGCTCTCAGCTTTAGCAAACAGGAAGGGGTTTTTTTTTTCCTTCTTTTTTTTCTGTCTCCCAGGGGGATTGAATGAGATGAATCAATGAGTGTGGACTGCAACTGAAAGTCACAGGGCTGAGAAAGAGTGAAAAAGAATCAAAAAAGAAAGGACCTCTTTAACTCAAAGACAATCGAGCACAATAGTCCCTAGCTCACTTTATGCTAGAAAAGTTTGCGCAGTATTTACGAGCATGAGCCTTGCCAGC
Source organism: Scorpiodoras heckelii (assembly GCA_028566435.1). Taxonomy (NCBI): domain Eukaryota; kingdom Metazoa; phylum Chordata; class Actinopteri; order Siluriformes; family Doradidae; genus Scorpiodoras; species Scorpiodoras heckelii. The sequence goes on along the minus strand of JAOVVH010000024.1, from coordinate 8,410,559 downwards.
AAGTGCGCATTTTAAAGGTTTCATTCGGGAAAGCTTGTTGATGGAAAAACTCGTCCGACTTTGTACTTGCTTCTGCAAGCTGAGCTTGTGAGTTGCTCATTCACGTGTGTGAGTTTGGGAGGTGATGTTTTTAGCAAGCACAATACCCTGGAGGGCTTATTAACCTCAGCACCGTTTCACCATCTCTCTTCCCTCCATGATAAACACGCAAACAGACAAAGCTTCTAAAAAAGGTCTTTAATCCAGTGGGGTCAGGAGTCACAGGTGATATATGGGCTTGTTCAATGAGATATTTTGCCATGAATCTCCCACACTAGAGATTTATGATGGATGGTGATGAATTACTCACAGTGTATTAGTGATGAAGCTGCAAAGAGGCCACTAAAGATGAAACATCTCAAGGGCTTTTCTGTGATCATAGTATACAAATCAACTGAAAGGGAAGCTGGATGAGTTTTGGTGTGTGGGCCACTAATGGTAGAGCTCCTCTATTCCTGTAGTGTGGTTCTTACTCTGCTTTCTGTTTAATGCAGTTGAATTCACACTGTGCATATATTTAATAGTAAACATTGTAAGAAAGCAGCATTACAGAAATCTGGATATAGATTTAGATTGATAATGAGCAGAAAACACCTTGAGATGACATGAAGAAGAGAGCTGGTGAGGAACCAGACTCAAAGGGGAACCAGGACTATGTATCATTACAGATGTAGAAGAGTAACTACAAACAGTTCAGTATGAGAATGTTGTGAATAAGGGTTCTGGGATGAATGGCGGTCTTTATGATTAAAGCAGCAGTTTTTAGCTACAAATCTACAGCATCTAGTAGTGATGGGGACAAGACCACATATATAATCAAGTCTGAGTCAAGACCAAAACCTTAAAAGGTCAAGACCTAGATTCTGAGGAAGTCAAGCCTGAGTCTTTGGACGAGGCAGAGACCTTAAAAAAAGTCAGTTTTTGCCTACATCACCAACATTATATATCCTCTACATAGCACTAGTCAATGCAATATGAATTAAATCATTCGTTCTATTGATTTTTATTAATGTGTACAATTATTTTGAGAGTATGAAAAATGGAAACATTTATCAACGTCACTTTGGTGGTGAAAAACAGTCTTGAGAACTCCCTCTAATATTATGAGTCCAACCCATGCCAGTCTAGTCCGAGACTGGTACAAAATCAAGTAGACCTACTTTCAATTCTAAGACAAGGCCGAGTACGTGAAAAGGTCCGATCACGAGACCAAGACTTGAGTACTAGTATCCAGGCGATATTATCCACTGAAGTAAAGGGATAAACAGCTTTTGAAGGTGTATCTGCCTTAAAAACACTAGACATTTACTATACCTGCCATTACTATGGGAACCAGATACGCATAAACCAGTGAAGAAACAACTCTACAAGCTTCCATAGATGTCTCTCACTTTATATACATACTGCCGGACGCAACCAATGATGTGCAATGAAGTCTAAGGGGATGTTGACATCTTAACACGCTGCTAAGGTTTCGGTACTCTTTATGAGGAACTAAAAGGTTCCAGAACTCTCCTGAATGAGTCGTATACTGAGCTACTGAACAGGTTTGTTTTTTTTCTCCACAAAATGTGGCACAGACTACATATGTTTCCGCATCTGACACATTAACAGCAACACAACGAGTATGAAAAGGGTTGAGATTTCATTTATGCTCTTATTTATTATTTTGCTTTGTTATGAAATTTTAATTAAGCCAGCTGAACATGCACAAAGCACAGTTTTTCAATTCTACCCTTTTCGGTCATTTGCATACCAAAAAAAGCAATTATAAAATACACCATCCATATTTTTTATTTGCCACATGCAAGAAAACCAAAAAGCTTCACAGAAATGCTTTTATATTTGGGTCATGCTGTGCCAACACTAATTATCACTAGCTGGATTTCCATTACACTTCTTTCTAATATAGAATATTATTTTTATGACTATAACGAATGGCCTGTGCTGTTCAGGGATTTCAAACAAACAAGTAAACAAACGCACAACTAAAATTTCTAATGTATGCGTGGTAAAAATTGCATTCTGTTACAGAGACAGAAGCAAAAATGTGTTAATGTTGAAATATGCTTGCTCCAATACATATTCATTTATTTATTCAGTGGTATGAATGGGGTAAATGGGTTCAGTGCTACCTCTGAGCCCACGAGATAGTAACTCTGCACTGAAGTGCCTGCTGGAGACCTGAGTGCTACCTGGAGCTTAATAATGCTGACGTTCATTAGCAGCTCCACTGCTGTCTGTCACTACGGCTGATGCTGTTCTTGCTGTAATTTGTTCTGGCAGCAAATCAGACATAACAAATGGAAAAGATTGTTAGAACTCATTATCATGCTCATTTGGGTGTGATACCAACTTTTTTAATTTGCAACTGCAAAACAGGAAGCTCATCCCAGGCATGTTACTCCTTATGATTTGTGTTCTCAGTTTGCATGCTCTGACAAAAGTGCAGCCTTGGTTGTATGCCATTTTTAGGACTTTTGGGCTAAAGTGTAAGCGTCAGGTCATTTTTTTGTCCTATACGGTTACTCTCACTATTTATTCCTTACATACCACTTTAACTTTTAAATCTAAATCAGTGATATGTTTTGCTATGTCCCTGAGCATGTTCAAGCAGAGTTGTGAAAGACATCATTAACGAATAAGTTTATTTGGGCATGCTATTTCTAAAAAGACAGCCGTGGTTTCAAAGCTGCCAAAGATTTTCCAGGTATTTGAGGTACATGACTACCGAATGTATTATACGACGTCAAAACATGCCTCCACTGGCTCAGCGAGCCATATTGGATTCCTAAAAGTACAAGGGAATGTGTCGTTTTAGACTTTAATATGTAGAATAACCATTCATTTTATGCATAACCTAAACATAAAAGTTACATAGAGTATGTACAAAATCAGTACAGGACAGAATCACTTCCCTGATTAAAATGCTAGGATCTTGGAATATGTACAGCTATAAGTTAAAAAGCTCTCCATATCCTCATGCTAGCACAAATACCTAAACAGCTAATAAACAAAAATGAATGAATTCAAAGAATAATTTGACATGGGATTTGAGACAGGTTCTGTCATTCATTTTTGAATCATCTGTAGGACTGGATATCGACTTTATTTTATGACATCACACACTGAGCTCATTCCCAGTGCTCCCAAATCAGGTACTACTTCCTTGCATGCAAGACTGCTAGGACAGTTTCTTTTCCCAGTAGTGGACTTTTCCTGTTTCTTTGGCGAGTACTAATAAATAGAACTACCTCATGACCATGACATCATGTATGCAACCTATAAAAGCCCCCTCACGACATCAGGCTAATGTACTAGCCATTCCTATGAACATGTGACCCAGGGTATGGTCCTTCACACATTAATGGAACTGTGTTAATATTTAAAGTGAAAAAACAGTTCATTATAGGCTGAAAGGTTTTTAGATGTCGTGACTCCATATGTGAACATGTACAGTATGTACTGTCCATTCCCATGAACACATGTGACCCAGGGCATGGTCCTTCACGCATTAATTGAACCACGGTTGCATATCGTCAGTGTCATGCAAAAACCTCGTATTTCCATTTTTCACTTCTTGAGATCTTTTGAACCTGACAGCTGACAGTGTAAAAATTTCACACCAGTAGAAATGGTACAAAATGACTTGGAATAAAATCTTTTTACATAGACTTCCACTGAAAGTGTCAAAGTTTTTTTTCCTTATCCTGCAAAGTTGCCATACTAGAGAGAACAATATGTAACCTAAAAATGAGAACAAAAAGTTAATGGAAATAGTAAGATGTAAGACTAGCTGAGTTTTCAGTGGAGAAATCTGAATGTTGTGCCTTGTTAATATTTAAAGTGAAAAAACAGTTCGTTATAGGCTGAACGGTTTTTAGACGTCGTGACTCCATATGTAAACATGTACAGTATGTACTGTCCATTCCCATGAACACATGTGACCCAGGGCATGGTTCTTTACGCTTTAACTGAACCGTGGTTGCATATTGTCGGTGTCGTGCAAAAACCGCGTATCTCCATTTTTCACTTTTTGAGATCATTTGAACCTGACAGCTGACATTTTGTCAAAATGTCACAATGAATAGAATAATGGCTTGGAATAAAATCTTTTAACATAGACTTCCACTGAAAGTTTGAAACATTTTCTTTATCCTGGAAATTTTTGAGATACAAGGTTTTTTTTCACAATAACAACAACATGTAACCTAAAAACTAGAACAAAAAGTTAGTTGAAATAGTAAGATTTAAGACTAGCTGAGTTTTCAAATGAAATCTGAATGTTGTACAATGTTAATATTTAAAATAAAAAACAGTTTATTATTGGTCGAAAGGTTTTTCGACACTGTGACTCCATGTGTGAACATGTTTATGGGAGAAGCTATGAAGGAACACATAAGGAATCATGTAGTAAACTTAAAAGTGTTAAACAAACCAAAATATGTTTTAGATTGTAGA
>JAOVVH010000024.1:8390342-8401512 GCA_028566435.1 Scorpiodoras heckelii | reverse complement strand
GTACATCATGCTGTCTCATTTATGTGTACAACAAAAATGAGATTTAAAGTTGTTCTAGCTGTAGCATGTAAAGTAGCTGTTTTACACATTCTGATATCTCTTCCTAATCTTTAACACAACCGAAGCAGAGAGTACTGTTTATTGGTTGTCCTTAATTATACATTGAAATCTGAGCTAAAACAAATGCTTTATGATTTTTCTATCTTGAAAGCATGGCATTTTGTTCGCCAGTTTTTGTTAGTTGCCTCATTCACAAGATTGATTGGAGAAATTGAAGCTGGCAGAAAGAATCCTGAAATTATCCCTCTGCGGTTGACGTGAATGTTTTTCCTAGTTGGCTGGTGGTAATTACAGTTACCTCTATATGATGTGAATGCAACCTAATCATTTTCAATGTCTGTCTTTTCATTCATCACTGAGTCATTTATCTTCAGTAAGCACTTTATCCTGGTCAGAGTCACAGGGGATCCAGATCCTCTTCTGGGAATGATGGTTGTGATGTGGAATACGGCCTGGATGGGACAGTAATCCCATCGCTTAAGGATCTGTCACTCAACCAGGCTATTTATGGTTTGTCGAGGAAACAAGGCTGTGTTCTGATTCTCCCGAACAGCTATAAGTGTAGACGTTTTCGGGAAGTACTTCATGAGACGTGACTGCAGAAACTAGACTTTGTGCATTACTGTTAGTTTAAAGAAAAATATGCTGAGCTTTTCAGAACTGTTATGTGTGTAGCAAGGCAGAGCAGTCAATACAAGCTTGAAATGTATTGGGCTAGTTAAGAGGCATTTTTTTCCTCATGATATTCATCAAGTTAATGATCTCTGTAATGAGATCTCTGCTCTCCGCATTTACACAGTGCTGCTCCGGAGGCTTCCCGAGTGTTATTGGAAAGCCAGTCCAGCAGGTGGGGTGCGTGTATCAATGAGAAATACGCCACAGCAGGATTAAAAAATATATATATATATTACTGCTCTAAATATTTAACAAGACAAATGAAGTCCTTTCAAGGTCAAGTAAACTTTTTTTAGAGCATGATCCATAAACCTTGCCCATATACACAGAAAAAGATACACACCTACATACTGCAGATCCTCCCACGTGAAATAGACACACATTGCCAGTTAAGAAAAGGGGGAAAAAATCAGCTATATTAATCCAGTAAGTAGGTTATTGATCGTGATTCTTGTTTATTGTTCACATGAAAGCCCACTGTCCATAAGTGTACAGTGGTATTACGAGATAAGGCGCTTTGTGCCAGATGAGTGATACCCAGAAGTCTGGGTTGCTCACAGGGGGTGAGCTAGGTCATGATAATATGATCTATTTTTTATTCAGCCAGGACAGGACAAGGCCAGTGTTAAGTGGGGGTCCCATCTGCTGCCTGGTGGGCAGACACCCATGAGTAATGGGTTATAATGCACCACATATCATCCACATTTTCACCCTGGCTACTGTCCTTCCTCTGTGCTGCTCAGCTTTGCTCTTCAATTTCTGAATAAACCTACCCCCACCTCTGATTCTTTGCTTCTTTGTTGGGTTGTGTGTTGTACACTCTGGGGGGACGTGGGTCAGCAGGGTAGAGGTCTCCATTAGCCAGAGATGATGGGCTTCGAGCTGCAGGCAGGCCTAAGGGGAATTGCGCAAACAGCCTCAGAGGCATGCCCACTCTGACTTCATCCGCCCTCCCCCTTGTTACGGTAAACACCCTCTTCAAACCACAAAGCCACTGCCCCTCCTTGGTCCTGTAACAAAATCCTTGGTAACAGCAGAGCTAGGCAGATTAGGTCAGAACTTCATTAGCCCTTGTGTATTGGCCCATTAGCCATTTAAAAAACTACTCAATACCTACTCACTCCAGCACAAATGAATAGAAACACAGTACCATTTTACCACCAACCTTTGGTGTGACTGCAGGAAAGACAGCACTTAGTGCCTTCAAGAGCATTTAAAATCTGCATTAAATAATTGACACAAAATCAAGCTGAGCCGCTACACCCATCAGAATCTCTTCCCATCATGTACTTTACAATCCCAATCACGGCACCGATGCTGATTAATTCAGATGTTGACATGTTTTGGGTTGTCACGCTGAGTTACCCAATGATGCCCAAAACACCCTCTTTTTTGTCAGTGCAGAGAATAGATGAGGAATAGATAGGGAACATATGGCCGATATGATTGTTCATGAGCATGGAATGGCTTTGCGCTAATGGAATCATTCTCATAAATCTGACAGCAGAAGCACCAGCATGACATCAGTAACATTAAACAGGCACCAGATATGAGTTTTATTGAAGCACAGGAATAACCGTTTATTTGGGTAATTGCTTCAAACCTTCAGTGGTAGAAGTGGTTTCAGGTCTATGTTCATTTTGAAATTATAGACAGTGGGGACTAGGGGTGTGTCAGAATATGAATACATTATCAACATATAGGAATACGAGGTTCACTCTTTGGGTTTTTTTTTGCCCAGGATTATTCCCAGGAGTTCAGGTTGAGCATATTGATATACATCAAGACTGTGAACAGAAAATTTTTACTTTCACGCAGATGCAGATATGCATCCAGATGCAAGGCTTTCAAATTGAGAGCAACTCGAGTGATGTAGCTGAGGTCGAGGAACTGTCAGAGCCAGAATTTACACGAATTGGGAATTTTCAAAACAGTGTTTATGATGTAAAAATAACAACCCAACATTAAATAAGCAGTAACTTTCTAGTATAGGCCACGCCCGCTGTTTAGGAGCATTAAATAGACAACATACGGATAGTACCATTTCGTTACACTCAAAACATTTTCTTTTATTTTGCTGAATCTCAGCCTTAGAGGATGATGCTTGAAATATGCAGGTTTCACACCATTTTTCTTCTCTAGAACGTCATTGTTACAGTTTAAATGAAGACACAATCCATGCAAGAGCAAATTTGTTCAGTTGGTTAGGGATTTATGCTTTATTTCTGCATAACGTGAATTGTTCCTTGAGGCAAATTGGTGCTCATTTCAAAACTGATTATTGCTTACTAATTGAGATAAACACATTCCAGCTGAACCTGAACAAACGATTGCCACTGTTAATCACCAATCGCCAAATCCTTAATAGAATAAACCATAACTAGATGACATTATCAGATGCTTTTGACAATTGTGCACACTCTAGGCTAAATGAGTGTATGCTCAGCATGCACTGCTCGTTTGAGGAAATTTGAGGAAAGCCTATTAAATCGCCATTACTTTATATTTGACACGTCTTGTAAAAGGGAGAGGACACAGAGAAAAGCAAGAGCAAAGTGGTTTGTGGTATTGTCTATGAAGAAGCAGTACATTTGGGCACAGATACACAGAGTGCACAGCTTGGCGTGTGCATTTAGTGGAGGTGTGTGTCAGGGACTGATGGAGGTAATTGGTGTTATTGGGTGCCTTGTCATGTAGCTGTATAATTGGTGTACAAAAGTTCGAGGTGGGATCCGCACTGTAGGGAGAGAGAAAGAACGAGTACGAGAGGGAAATTGGTGCTCATCAACCCAACGCATTAAACATTTAGCCTAACCTATAAAAGTGGCTGCCCTCGTTATGGCCTGTCTCGTTTGATCATTTTCTCAGAAAGGAGAATCAGATTGCTATAATGACAGAGGTTTGTGCTCATCGCACGACCTCACATCAACTTTCGGGTTTTTTTTTAACGCTTTGTCTGTTTGTTCCCATTTTCATAATTCTGTAATGTGATATGAGCTTGTAAAGCTTCTATTTACCCGAACCCTGTGGAGAATGTGGTTGTTAGTGAAGAAACCGCAGAATCTCAGATGCCTAACAAAGCCGGAGTTGTGCTCGACTGATTGATCATCTGTCACTGTGTTGGACAGGCTTATAAATATTGTCGTAGTCAAATATTTTCACGTGACAGTATTTATATAGACATACTGCACTGCATGGACACGTTTATATCAGAAAACTAATATTAAAATTCAGGAAACAATGAAAAATAGACTCACAGGTTTACTTTAACTACATCTGACCGCATCCTTACAGCCAATTTCTCTAATTCACAACCCTACTACCCTGAAGGTCACATTGATAATACATAAGCAGTATTATACCACAGCACTGTTATTCTAATAGGTCAGAAGGTATTGATTAATTTTTATAACAGAATCACTGACAGAAGTGTCGGCTGAACGTTTATATTAACGCACTCATTCTAATGGTGTTGTTTTTATAGTAATTCAGTAATACAGTGTTTATATGGTGAAGGGTTTTTTTTGTGAAGAGATGTTTTTAGCTCTTTTGGACGGTGCTTTGTAACAGTTTGGGGTAAAAGCTGAAACTTTAATGTTTTCCAACATGGGAAAGTCTTCAGGACAGCAGACTTTGCCGTTTAACGGCAACCTGACAAGCTGTGCTTTTTCTGTTGTTGTTGCTGTTTTCTTTTCTTCGTTTTATTGTATTACCTTCAGAAGAGAACTGTTTATAGTTGCTATAACACAAGTATAATATAGATATAGCTGTTCTACCTTTTACCTAGTTTGCATCTTTTATAAACCTAGTCTAAATTTGTAATTGTCTTGACTTGACAAAAAATGGAAGGTAGGAAAAATACAAGATCTTGTTGTGAAGTTGTTGTGATGTGAAGACGATATTATATACTGTATAAGTGGCACAGAACATATTAAAATTTACACCAAAAATAAAAGCATACAAGATGGTAATTCAACCTGTTAACAAAAAACCTTTGAAGCGAATGCCTGAAATAATTACATTCCCACTATGTCTTTGCTCCCGACAGCTGCAGTTGGTCAATTTTCACTTCTTTTATAAGTCTCCGTTACTGTTCAGCCTGCTGAAGAAAACCTGACTCTAAGCTGAGTGACATTATGTTAGCTGAATAGAGCCTAATTGCACGTCTTTGATCAGCACAAACATGTCACATGGGCCACAATATGAATATTTGCACTCAGTCGCAGGGCAGTAACTATAACTGCGCACAATAACCACCAACTGGTGGAGTGTGAACCATAAGAAAAGGTAATTAAGCTCATAATATTGTATTTGTCACTCTAGTTGACACTTTGACACGTATGTTTCAAAGTGTGAATAAACTGAAATGAATGGTGGTGAACGTGTGAGTTGAATAGAACCCAAGATGAATCCAGGCTACAATGACCATGCTCAGTAATCCTTATTAACATCCTTTGTGTCATTATGGATAATTGATGTCTTGTGTTTTACCTGTCAAAATGTTGATTTAGCCTTTTTATTAGAAGGAGTCTCCAGTGTCAGTGCTGTTTAATTTGATTTCAAGAGTAAGAGAAAAAGAGAGGCTGGTGTAAGAATACCTGTTATAATGGAAAGAATAATAGGAACTAATTTGTTTAATGGACATTCAGTAACATTTAATATACCAATAAATGGAATAACCTTATGAATGTTGTTCTTTAATTAGTAAAAATACAGTCTATGTCCCTGTGTGGTCTATATGGAGTTGTGTATTTATTCCTTCAAAAACTGAGAAGCATTATTCATTTCCAGGTTATTCATCCATAAAGCCTGCAATCACACTTCCAAACGGCTTCACTTTAAGGAAATCCGAGTATTCTTACTCCCATTTTGATCTTACTTGAAGGCTTGATCTGTCAGTGTGCCCTGCCTTGTCTATAGCCTCTGGTCAGATATCAAGCTGTGATCGCTCATCATCTTATGGCTTTCCATACCTCTTTCTTTTGAAATATGTCTCTATCTTGCAGCAATCGACTTCACACTACTCAAGCTCACTTACTTTTTTTTTTGGCCATACTTTGTTGTTTAGCTATTTCTATTGTCATCTCATGGTACTGTCGGTGAAAGAGAAGTTAAAATCTAATGTAATTGACTCTTTGACTGCTTGACCAAAAATACCCGTATATCCATGAAAAATGGCAAATGAATGCTGGATAATTCAAACAAAAGGTCTCAACGTTCAAGCCGAAAGCAGGCGAGGGCCGAACCTCGCGCTCTCAGTCCATCACCTCTATTATGTACGAATGGCCCGATGAAAATTGATTTCTTACTGAATTATTCCAAGCCCTCAGCTTCTTACAAGACAATAACCCCTGCCAAAGTGGCAAGTTCCTCAGCGGGATGAGTTCATTTGTGCATTTTGATTTTTTTTCCCCTTCCTGCTCTATTTTTCTTGCTTTCCAGTGTCCACTGCTGTCACTCGCTGAAGCTAGCAATTAGAGGTTTGATCAATAGAAATGAAAACGATATGCGATGGATATGGGAGGGGTGGAGCGATGAAATGTGATGGAAGGAGCAGGTCAGTTATTGTCCGAGGAAGGGAGGAGGGAAGAAACATGTTTGCTGAGAGAGTGGAGACGAGTGTGTTGGGCAGGTTTTACTCAAGCAGAGCTTTACTTGCAGAAGCATGGTGGAGAAAAAGAGATAGCGGGAGAGACAGGTCAGAGCATGTCCACGTCCCTGTCAGCCCCTGCAGCTGCATCAGCCTGGTGCCAACACCTGGCAGTTCAACGAATCCTACCAATGGACAAACACTGTCCCAGTGGGGTCTGCTAACACCATGTCCTTGCTCTGTCTGGATCACACCCTAGCTTTGTCTCTATCTCTTTCTCTCCTCCTGTAGTGTGGTGAGCATTGAAGATGATTGATTTTGGCTTGCCCAGACCCGCCTCGAGATGTATCCCCAATGTGCTCCACAGTCTGTGGTCAGCCTGTACAATTGGAAAGGCACTGTTCCCCATGGGCTTTCTCATGATATACACAGACACACAAAAGGACTCCAGCAGTGGACAAAGCAGCTGTGGCTAATGACTAAACTCAATTTTTCCTCTAGTACACCCTGTTACTCTATTTTGCACAGAATTTTCCACCATGATCTTCTCTACTTTGGACCTTTCCCCTCATTCAACAGTGCTCTCTCCTTATTCCACCCTCTGCATCCACTACCTATGCTTTTACCATTCCATTCTCTTGTCTTCTTTCTGGATAATTTAACTCGATACTATTACTCTCTGTCTCCCATCTCCTCTCTGGCTAATCAGATTTCATCCCCAGAGTTACTAGCTCTTTTTCTCTTTTTTTTTTTCCTGTTTTCTGGCCTTCTCGCTAGTCATCCATATGCTGTTCCTCTTCCTCCAGCTGTGCCCTTTTGAACCTCCAGATCATCTGATCAACATACAGAAAACCTTCACTCCTCTTTCCTCTATCTATAACCCGCCTCTCCTTCTCTCTCTCTCACTCTCTGTCATTCACTCAATTCATAACGCAAACAGAAAACAAGTCACATCCGTGTGCTGACACAATCACTGAAGCACAGGATGGCAGTTCGGTTGCATGTCTAAAGCCATGAAATTTAGCAGGCGAAATCTAAAATCCAATCTGATGTGAGGATTTCACCCAGCTGTCTAAACCTTGTTCTCTTCAGCCACCTCTTCTCACTTTCTGTCTTTGCTTTCCATCTGATTTGGGATTCCAGAACGTAATCCCCCAATCACATTCATTTGTTTTCTTCTCCCCAGCATTAATCATCATTAATCACCACATCATTTGCTCAAGCAGCTTGCTTAGAACAAAATGTTATTCAGAATGGAGTCGAAAAGCCCGGGTTGTAAAAGAAAGCTGCATTTTTTTTGGGTGCTCACTGATGCCAGTACCGGTACAAATACTGAAATGATTAACATACTTTATATCAAAGAACTAAGGAACATGTTATTTGGCTCTGTTTATGCTGATTGCTGCCATGTGCCTTGTGCTAGCAATGAACTCTTCATGCTAATTCTTATGTTTAACGTGTTGTCGTGTTTAAATACAACACCTGAGCTCGCAGAGACTGGTCATTGCTTGCCGAACTGAAGTGCTCTCATATAAAAGATACTGTAAAATGATACACATTTAAAGCATTTGGCAGACACCCTTATTCAGAGCAGCTTACATTTGATCTCATTTACACAATTGAGCAATTGAAGGTTAAGGGACTTGCTCAAGGGCCCAACAGTGGCAGCTTGGTTGGGGTGGGATCTGAACTCACAAACTTCTGGTCAGAAGTCCAACATCTTAACCGTTATGCTTTGCAGTCGTAGCTCAGTGGTTAAGACGTTGGACTACTGATCCTGATCAGAAGGTCAGAGGTTCAAATCCCAGCACCACCAATCTGCCACTGTTGGGCCCCTGAGCAAGGCCCTTAACCTGCAACTGCTCAGCTGTATAAATGTGATAACGGTAAGTCATTCTGGATAATATTGTCTGCCAAATGCCATAAATGTAAATGTAAATGTATGCTACACTGCCCCGCTGCTTTATCAGCTTAGTTGGATTTTAGAAAGATTTTGCAGAGTAGTTTGTAGTTTGTTTTGCTGTGATCATTAATCTTAAAACAGGTCCAGATCACTGTCGTTTCTTGGCATGGATTCTTTAACGTGGCATGGAGTACGTCACATAGATTGACACGGTATCAGATGTTGGTATCGGAGTATTTATTATGAGTATGAGTAAATTAGTGTACAGTATTACTGGACCAATACCTGATACCATTATCAATATTAATGCACTGCTACATTTTATGTTTTGCTTGAAGGAAGAGATCTAATATGTACTGACAATTTGAATATAAAATGTCCCTGCTTGTCTGGATGCAGTAGATGATAAGACTCGGTACCTTGGGGTTAAAAAGGTGAACACGGCTCTAAATGAAAAAGCTCAGGCATTTGAACTCACTATAATTTATTGATGAGCATAATGATCTCATCCATCGCTTGGCTCTGTGATAAGCGTAATGATCTTGTTCGGTGCTGGCAGATCAATGCCAATCCTTTCTCGTGCATTTTGTCGGTCGGTGAATTACATCTCGGCATTTTTTCCTACAGTAATAAAATCATATAGTGTGCTTTAGGTGTGAGGCTCTGCAGAGGATCATGTTACTGAAGCCTAACCCTAACCCATAGGAGTAGCTTTTCCTTGATAAAGAGAGTCACATGACCACACTAGGTCCCATGAGAGTACCTAGAGAGATGCAGGGGTCAGATGACCAGGTGCGATGAGACTGTCAGAGGAAAATTGAGACAGGAAAAAGGAGGTGAAGGACAGAAATTGCCGGGGACACAACGTGTCTGGAGAAATAAAATGAATGATAAAAATAAAAACAAGGTGATAAAATTGTGGCTCTGGGGTTGATGTTGTGATCCACGAAGCTGCTCTTGGGCCCTTGAGCAAAGCGTTTAATCCTCTGTAACTGCATTGAATGTATTTGTCTCTGCTGAATAAGTAAATGTAAATGTGTTAAGAACGGGAAGTGTTGCAGATTGAAGCAAAAAAAAAAAAAGCACAGTGTATTTTCAGTGCAAAGATGTCTTTAGGTATCGAGGGGACCGTGCAGGAAGCACTCTACTGACCTTAAACTCATGGGCTACTCTAAAGAAGCAGAACTCCAATTCCATTGCAGTTAAACAGCCCCTTTATCTCTCTGTATATCATCCATGTGTGCACAGAGCTGTGAAAGAGCCGCAAATGTGAAAGCAGCCCAGATTGAGCTGCTGCCATAGCACCTGTCCTGGCCCAATCTGATTTCTGATCAGAGCTGTGAAAGGACCAGAGACATATGGAGAGAAAACAAATTGAAGGCGCAGAGTCAGTAGTGTTAGGAGAAGGAGGCAACACTGAGGACACTTCCAGCTTGATATCTGCAGGATGAGATGGATGCAGCTGGGAAGTGTCGGCATCGAGCAAGCCTGGGGTTCTGGAGTCCATGCACATCTGCTGCTGCTGCTGTGTTTGATACAGAACTGGTGCTATTGGTTGTCGGGGTTAACAGTTTAACATTAGTCCAACAAAGGCTGCAGTCAGTGTAATAGTAACACATGGGCGCCAGTGTCAGCAGGATACATTAAGACATTAAGTGTTTCTGGGCTTTTACAACCAATATGGCCAGAATCCACAGTGGAGTCATATCACTGGTAGAAATGGGGGAGCATGCATAAAGTAACATTTTGTTCTTAAGTGGCAAAAGCTTTCAGGAGTCCAAGAAATTTACTCGTACAACAACAACAAAAACAACAACAGGCAACCATACATAAATCAGTGGCACACCTACAATTAATTACGATTCATATGAAACGTCTTCCTGTAAAGTCTTAACGAGGATACAGATACTTGTAGTGGGATTTTGGGACATGACATGACATGATAAGTGTAAAACATTGATTCTTGACCATTTCCTTGTTTGTTTGGATGTACACTGAAGTACCAGAAAAGCAATGGAAAAAACATAGCAACACTACCTATGCACGTCATTTGTTGCGTCCACCAGTGCGTATGTAAAGCGTTAGGCATCTATGGAAGCTTCTAGAGCTGTTTCCGCCGTGAGATTGGCAAGTTATCGGTCGAGATGGGTCGTAGCATTTCGGAGGTAGAAGCAAAGTTTGGATTTTCACATATGAGCATTTCAAGGCTGTAACGCGACTACAAGAATTCCAGCAAAACCTCAATCTTACGACAGCAGTGTGGCCGTAAAAAGACTCTGGGTGAACGTGACCGGCATCGGCTGGCAAGAATCTTTTCACGCGGTAGGCATGCGACACTGCCTGAAGTAGCATCGGAATTCAATGCTGGGGTCTCAACAAACATCAGTGCAACATTCCCGCCAAGATCCCTTGGAAGACCTACTAAGTATTAACTGTTATACCAGTTTTTTGGTACTTCAGTGTGTACCACTAGCCCCCAAACAGCCTAAAAGAATAACAGCATGCTCCTGAGTGAGTAAGAAAGCATTTGCTCTATCATCAGGATGCCACAATTACTGAGCGCCAAGGGAGCAAAATGGGAAGTGTGATGTGTGGCTGGGACCGAATGGCGTACTCGACCTCTCGACGTCAGTCACAGCAACACTGGCCAATCATGAGCAGCACTTCAAGAGGTGTTCAACTAATGGTGTTCATGTCCAATAGGTTAGCTTCATCTGAGTATGACAAACAGTTCTGTTCATTTTATGAGATACCGTCTGGACCGTGTGTTTCCTTGCAACCCATCAACCCAAAAAGTTTGTCTTTAAATGGAGGTGGTGTCCTTTCTGCTTTTCTCACCATCCTTCCCTCTCACTGTTGTTTTGGATAGTGGTATTTTAACCCATTAACTTGTTTACTTAAAAATGTAAGTAAGTATCCAGTCAAAATTTTGTGTTTAACTT
>JAOVVH010000024.1:8358629-8372860 GCA_028566435.1 Scorpiodoras heckelii | reverse complement strand
TGAATAATGAGGCAACATTCAACAGTCGTTTCTCTTAAAATAGACCAGTGATAAATGGCATCAACATTTTCAATGGTTCTAAGATGCCAACCTACATGTACAACACAAATCAAACTGTGCGTTAAAACCGCGATTAACTCCGCGATGAAAAAAATTAATTGTGCGAGTAACGCGATTTAAAAAATTAATCGCGCGATTAAAAATTTATCGCGTGACAGCACTAATATATACATATGTGTGTGTATGTGAGTGTGCGTGTGTGTGTGTGTGAATGTGTGTGTATTTGTGTGTGTTTGTATAGATATGTATGTGTGTGTGTGTTTGGGTGTGTGTGCATTTGTGTGTGTGTGTGTGTGAATGTGTGTGTATTTTTGTGTGTTTGTATAGATATGTATGTGTGTGTGTGTGTTTGTGTGTGTGTGTGTGTGTGTGTGTGTGTATATATGTGTGTGTGTGTTTTTTTGTTTGTTAGTGTGTGTGTGTGTGTGTGTGTGTGTGTGTGTGTGTGTGTTTTATGCTGCCTGCATGACTGATGAAGGTTTTTATACAGGATTTGCCGCTGCCTGCCTGTAAGGAGCAGGGCAGCAGGAATGCACTTATACTCTTCTACTAGAAAGATTAATGTGCTGCATTGCTAGAAAGTGAGTTCTCGAGTTTCCCAACTTTTTGATCGATCTTCCTGTGAAGAGAAGTGTGTTTTGTGAACATGTACCCCGTGATAAAACTTTCCTCCATGGGTGGCAGGTCTGTTTTCAGTTTTATAGTACCTGAGGTTTGGAATTCACTCCCACAGTGACTGCTATCTCTCCGTTCTGTTTTTCACTACGTGCTAGCTTTTTCATCTCTCAGTGCACCTTCACACCATTCGTTTTACCGCTCATTCTCAAGCTGCCTGTGGGATTCGTGCGTTTTGTCTTACTACAGCGTGTCTTGGCAGCAGCTCTTCAACAAATCTGCACTTGACATTAAATCAAGCCTGGGGCGCCAATACTTTAATCTGTACCGAAAATCCAGAGAATATTGAGTGTGAACTGTATCGGTCAATATCAGAATACAATGAAACAGAAGAAGGCCTGACTTTTCTGTGGCTGAACCTCAAATGACCCTCTACACAATGCATGTGGGGCTCTTTCTTTCTTCTTTCTTTCTTTCTTTCTTTGTGAAATTCTGAATTTCAAATAAACAAATAAACAGCTAGCAAGAGACAGACAAGTAAAGGATCGGGCAAAAACGTGTACATTGAAGTGTAAATACTGATTTGCTGATGTGCTGTTCAGCTACTTATGTGTATGCTACATATATGTGTTTTCGTGTACATTAATACATACTTATACTTGTGTGTGTGTGTGTGTGTGTGTGTGTCATGCTTGTATATCTGTGAATTTATTCCTTTATTACTTAGCTCATCAGCTAGCCTAAATAGTAAAAGACAAAAATCAAGCCTCATTTTAAATAGCTATATGATGGGAGAGAAATAAGCATACCAAATTGCAAAATTGTTGCTTAAGAAGTTGTTTGATTATGGCAGTGATACAGGATGTGAAATGTCATGAAATTTGAGCCTTTACATCACAAGATACTGGCTAGTGAAGTGCTAGATTTTTCTTCAAACGTTATTCACTAGGTGGCGCTACTCCACAAATGAATTGTAATGAGCTAGGGTAATGAGGCACCTAGAGGTCAACTTGTCATGAAAAAGTTCATACTTTTGCCAAAAAGTGTTTTGAGCCTACCCCAATTCATCCGGCTTTAGCACAAAAAGGAAACGCCCTCATGCAAACCTTATATTACGTATCCAGCATGTGGAGCTACAATTATACCAAGTGCCATGTGGGTTGGTGAAGTATATCATCAACCAAAAACTGGTGTGAAACAGTGGAAGAAAAAGAAGAAACAACAACTTTGAACTTTGAAAAACGACATGACTGCTGCGGTAGTCAAAATAACAGTCAAGCAAAAGAAATATTACTGTGGGTAAATAAGTGCACTTTGAGAACAAAGGGTACTAAATTGTACGTCCTTGTCGCTGGAGTAGTAGCTTTAGTATCTTATATTTACAAAGAAAGCTTTATTTTAAAGAAGGTAACTTCAGTTCAGTTACATATTTTGTAAAGGTTTCCAGGTGAGAGATGCATAGAGCACCACCACAGCAACAAGGCGAAGTACAGCTTAGTACCCTGTTTATGGAAGTGCAAAGATCTAACTATGAAATCTGCAAGAAAGGGACTTTTTAAAGGAGACAAAATTTTGGTAGTAGATTAGAAGTGTTTTTAAGGTTTGCCTGTATGATATCTAGGCAGTAAGGCTGACCCAGTTCAGCAGACACAGAAGGATAAACACACTATATAACACTCTCTCTTCATCTTATCTTCTTACATAGTCTTGTGCCATACATCATAGTTCAACTTTCTGTTTATTTCTGGCGTGTACAGTATAAATTACAATCTCACACTGGCCTACATGTTATGAAACTTCATTTTGGGAATACAGTCATACAATCCGGCAAGTCTGTTTTCCGAATCCGAACACTGCCAACCACTTATGTAACCTCCTGAGACTTTGAGGAGAAGTAAATGACAGCTCAGGAGCTTTACTCCTGTATTCCCAGTCAGTTATGTCCGTTTTTGCTTCTCATTATCTCCGTCTGAGATGGAGCTGAGTGCAGGCAGTGTCCGCCTCCACCACAATGACTTTGCCAACCCTTTGGGATCTGTTGATATGTTTCACTTAACTAATGCACTTCTCTTTCTCTCTCTCTCTGTCTCTCTTTTTATCTTTTCCAGACAAACCTGGCACCCCTCTGCACGTCCCACCTCCTGATGGTAAGTCCTCAGAGAGATCCTGTCTGATTTGCTCCAGCGTTTTAACCTAGAATGATAATGATCTCGGCCTTAGCCCTGATGCTCTCCACGCCGTTAGAGAAGTTTGGCATGTCACATGCATTTAGGAATAGAAGGGATTAAAACAAACAGACTGCTTTGATGTTGGATTTATTGCCAATTTGATTTGTCTTGGTTAGATTAGTCCCGGGTGTCAGAAACAGACTAGCTCTGGGCAGTCACATCAATGACTACCGTTGTATATAGGCCAGATACATGGTTTTACTTCACATTGTGAGCTCGCTTTCTTACCTATTTCCAGCAACATAAATCTCCACCCTTAGGCAAGCACTGCGACTGCCATGCGCAGAAAGTCATTAATTAAGCAGCAACAAATGACTGGCAAATGACAGCTCTCTCTCCGAACGCTCTAAATGGAGGAAACAGCTGGTTTCTGTTGATGAATATTTATGTGTGGCACTAGATGAAATAAGGATTGGTTTCAAATCCCTTTGCCGCTAGCTGTGGAGACGGAGCACAGTAAGATCAGACGGTGGTGACTTCATCATGGCTGTTGGGCAAAGGCAGAAATGGGAAGCTTGAGCCGTAATAAACAACAAACAAAGGCAATTAATGATATGAGTTTAGACCAGGCCGCTAACATTTTCGGCTGGAGAGTGAATAGTGAATAGGAATTGCCCTGAAATTGGGCAGTCATCTGCCAATATATATATCATATGCCAATCTGTTGTCTGCCTAAAATGCTGTCCAGGCATAATTATTTTTGATTAACTGACCTCATCTCTCAGCTTGGACTGTCAGAGTGTAAGGAAATATGAGATTTCCGTGAGGTGATCTACCGGTACATTATGAGCATGTTTTTTGACAGATGCCCCAACTCTCATTTGTGTCTGTCGTATTCGCCTCTGATGGCAATAAACCCAAGAAAGTGCTGGAGAAGGAAAACTGCAGCGATGAGTGAAGCGGATCAGCTTATTCGTCCCCTGATGCTTTCGTAACGGTGCACTATTGATCATGGTGCTCATTCTGAATGTATGGAAATTCTGTTTTTTGCTCTCCAGAAGGCACAGTTTGTTTCTGCTTTAGTCAACCATTTAAAAGCTGAAGCTAGCTCTTAATTACATTCCCAATAGTTGTGAAAGGCTTATGTTCTTTATGTGACACACAAAGTCTCTCTCTTCCTCTTGCTGTCTCTCTTTCTACCCTCAGGCTACAGCCATCCAGAGGACATTATGCACTGAAGAAGATCAGTTAGCCAATTAGATGGATCCCTGATTCAATCCCCCTGTCATTAAATATTAGATGAATTTGTTGCAAGGGTGCCCAGATTAGCTGTCCCGCAAATGAGAGTCGAAAAATCCGGTGATCCAATGAACATGCCCTTCATTGCAAGGACACCTGATTATCTGCGGCTGTTTAATTCCACAAAACCCAGAGATGTTAAACAATGCGCTCTTTGCATTGCTGCAATAGTATTTTAACGAGACTCTGTCCTGCTGGTGCAGTATTAACAGCACTTGTTTGCTTCCGCTCCTGATAACGCAGGGTGTTTATGGTATGCTGAGCTGCAAATAAAAACCCAGCCCTGTCCAGTAAAAGGCATTTAATCACCAGCTAAAACCTAACAAAGTAACAAAGCTTCCTTTAATTAGTGTCGCCGCATAACTGGACGAGTGAGACGCCGCTGTCCGCTGTCATTATGCCTCTCGGAGATAAGCGGCACAAGCTACAGTGAGATTCACAGACAGAGAGCTGCCAGATTCTGGGAGTTTGAGTCTCAGTAAAGGTCATCCATGAATAAACTTGGCAGCAAGAAGCCCTGTTAATTATCTTTGTTTTGTATCACTAAGCTGGCGTTTAGAAAGAAATCTTATTAAAAATAAAAAAAGCAAATGTGTGTTCGCAATTAGCACCCCAGACTAATGTAATTCTTGCTTTGGATGCGCCAAAATTAAGACTTGGACCAAATCTTGGAATATTCAGAGCTGAGGTGTCATTGGCTTCAGCTGAACACACTGTAGCCGCTCGTGTCTCATTTGCAGATTGTGAAAGAGCCCCGAAGAGCGATCAGT
The DNA here is from genome assembly GCA_028566435.1 of Scorpiodoras heckelii. Taxonomy (NCBI): domain Eukaryota; kingdom Metazoa; phylum Chordata; class Actinopteri; order Siluriformes; family Doradidae; genus Scorpiodoras; species Scorpiodoras heckelii. The sequence continues at coordinate 8,367,948 of JAOVVH010000024.1, read as the reverse complement.
TGGATTGTTATTGTTGGGTAGCCTTTTTCCCCTCGAGTACTAGCCCATTATAAAAGTTGGCTCGACCTGTGAGGTCGAGCGTGGACTTCACATGGCTTGTTTCTGATCTGTCCACCCGGACACGTTGTGCTTACAAGGCTTTGTTGGAGTAGCAATTCAACGATACTTTTTACAAATGTGATTGTAGCTTACAACTTAGCCTTTAACGATTGCTGCATATGTTATACTGAATACTAATTAGCAAACTACACTGGTGTGATCATTTATAGACTGGGCAAAGAGTCCGTCTCCATGTGGTATGTTTCTTTTTTATTTTCATTCAAGTACATTTCCACTGGGTGCAAGTCTGCACCCTTTTTAGAAGCCAAGGAAATCAGGATATTGGAGTTGTTATGTAGCCTGTGGCAACAGACCACCCGACATTGTCACAACTGCCTTTAAATTAGGCCACATTGTGAAGCAATGACAGGGATTTGGTTACTCAAGTCCTCCTCCAGCTTCCTGCTTTCTGCCACACATCTCTGCCTGCTGTAATGAGCGCGTTACCTCAGAAATCAGCCTCCGATTCGGCATTTGTCACAGTGAGTGTCCCCCTCCCCAGGGGCTACATTGTACCTGCCTCCATAATGGATGTTTGAATTGAAAAGTGACTTGATCTGGGATTAGGAGGTGTTTGTGCAAGATGGAGCTGTGCTTTTAACAGAGGACTGTTCAGAGAACTTGCCAAACTTTCCTCACTGCAGAAAGCTCAGATATTGTGTGTATATATATTCTTCCTCAGATGGAGGGAATAAAGTTTTACAAATAAAAATGAAAAAAGTAGCGCTCATGCAGCCTAATTTATTCATCGGTTGCTGTCTTTGTGATGACATGAGAATTAATTATTACTGCTTTCTTATCTTAATTAAATCGTGTTCTGTCATTGATTTTAGACAAAAGAGTCAAAAAAATCTTTTTTTTTTTTTGGATGTGGAGCCTGGTACATGTCAGGATGTCGTAGGTGTCTCGTGTTTACAGAAAGCTGCAAGTTGGTGCTTTGAAGTTTCAAAGTTTTATCCACAAAAATACACCTGAAAGTCTATTTTAGTTATCTTGTGGAGAGTCGGTGTACTAAAAAATTGTAAAAGCATCACGCATAGCTGTGAAAAGGGTACAGAGGTGTAGGAATATATCGCTTACTTTGACCAGAGCTTGCAAGTCCATTGCAGAAAAAAAAGTTATTGGGTACTGACATTTGAAACGGGCTGTTTTTTGAAATTATGGGTCAAAAACTACATAAGCACACACACAGATCTGCCACTGAGCCAGGGCATAGAAATGAATCCAGCTGACATTCAAGTCTGTGCATTTTTTGACATAGCTTGACTCTTGCTTGGGCATCAAGGGGCTCTCTCTGGGCAATGTAGGCTATTCAGAAAGAAAATTCCTTCATGCACTCTTGCTTTGTTGCTAAACAGGCATTTGTCCCTGGCTTTAGAAAACTCTTCTCAGAGATCTCTTGGGGTCCCGTTTCACATCGCCTTTGGAAACTGTAATCAGGGTCTTTTTTTAGAGCGTTTCAGCTGTTTTGAGTCACAGCTCCAACCACTGGCTGACTGATGTATCAAAGCACTCAAAGGTACACTGAAGCAGCGAGGGAAAGGCAAGGGAGGGGAGGCGGGTTCTGGGATGTTGTGTTGAATTTAATTACTGTAATTACAATGCATGACAGTTATTCATTCCACAAGATGATGAAATGTTGAGTGCTATTTCTGTAAGCTGCTGGAATGCCTCAGTGAGCACAAAGTTACGGGGTCTAAGGGTCATTCGACATGCTCTAGGCTAATGAGGGTGACTTGGAAGCCTGTAGGTCACTCTAGGTGTAACTTCTGTAGGAATCGTTTAAGTATAATATTTTATCTTATCTAGTTTCTAGACCAAGGCAATTAAGTTTTATGTTCTCGAGACTGATTACTAAGATATTGATTAGAGCAAGAGCTCATTTTTCCAGGCCTTGATTTATGCACTGAATAATGAATCTGCTAAGCCAGTGATAATAATTTCACACACATTATTTCTTTATATATTCATAATCTTTCTTCATTTGTTTTTGAATTCATTATATCTTTGTCTAGTATTAAACTTCCCTGTATTGCCTTCCGGTACTCAAAAGGATTCAAAGGGATCAGCAGCAGCACAGTGTCTTGAAGATGTAAATGTCATCATACTCTAAATTTATTACATACATTTGCATTACTTTTTAAAGAGCATATTAAATAACTTCCACCTCCCCACCAGCCAGTTGCCAAATTCCCACCAACCAACCAGCTTTCCTCATTGCACAAAGCTACCATCCCGAAAGGGGGACAGTTAACATGTTCTTCCTCCGAGATACGCAAGTGCAGGTCTTTGCCAGTCACAGGGCATCATATAATACTGTTCCACAGTGTGACTGTCAGTGTGATTGACAGGAGACAGAGTATGCCATCTTTCCTACACAGAGCACGGCCAGTTTTGCTCCTTTGTCTGTCTCCTTACAGGTCGTGGAGTATAAGTCCCTTTCTGGCGCTGCTGTAAATACTAATTGCGCTTTGAGCTCATGATGTGTGTACATAAGGTGTACAAACCAGTATCTTATACTATTTGTAGTGCACTAGTCTAGGGAGCATGGTGAAATTTGGAACGCAGCCATGGACAGCTGCAGCATTTGTTGACAAGCTGAACGATTCTGAACTGGCAAAAAGATAGACAAGGTAGAATAATATTGCAGGATTTTACACAAATATGACTCTGCATACTTTTTACTATGGCATCGAATGCTAATATCAAATGCTAATAGAGTTCGTTTTGCTGAAATACTGCTCAGATTTGCAGCCCGTATGTGCTAAGTGTTTGATTATGGAGAATCATATGTGAATGATAAAATGTTGTTAGCAGCATGATATAGGCTATATTGCACATTACATTGTACAGTCTAATTTATTACACGCTAGCTGAGACAGGCTGCAAGATTGCAAACATTCATGGCTTATTTGGTGTGAGATTGTCCTATAGAAAGACTGTCCTAACTCTTTCGTGAGATGAATTCTTTCTTTGTATACACATCCTAAATGGGACTCGTGGTAGATGAGTTTTGGTATCTGGAAAAACTGAAATTTGAAAACTGAATTAAACATGCTTACATTGCACACAACTTCAAATCGCAGTATGGTAAGCTAACGATACATGGCCCAGAGACAATATGCTGCTAACACCTCACTGTAACGTACATAAATGCTTGGGGATGCTAGTAAACAAACAACAGATAGTCCACTAAACTATCCTTAATCCTTAATTAGCCTGGATTCCACTGCCACAAAGTGAAACTTATTTAATTAACCAGTACCCATGCCTGAGCGTGTTATCTAGGTGATTTGATAACATCACTTGGAGATGTCTAGCTAGTGGCTAAACCTCTGTCTAAATAGGCTTACGTGGATCATGATCAAAAACTAACAAAGTTGAAAACTTTTTTAAACAGCCAAATGTCAAGCAAGCGCAGCAACACAAGACACAGCAAGCCGGCTAATTACTAGTCTAGCAGTGTGGCACGCTTTTAACTCTCACTTGCTAGTAGTTTGAATTTTACTCTTGCTTAGGTACCGGTACTCTCTTTTTCCGTTCCTTCCTTCCTCTGTTAATGTCCTCTTTGGTCTTTTCATCTCTTCTGTGATTTATGTATTGAGTATACTGCGCTAGCTTCCTAACAACTGCTCAAGACTGAAAGCTGTAAGAGGGGCCATTCTGTCGATTACAGATCAGCGCACTATCAAATATCGGAATATTCTGAAACTTTTTTAATGTAAAATTCTACATAATGCAGCTTTAATGTTTTCAATTCTATACCCATGCAGAAGAGGGCTGTACAATGAAAAACTACTCATTTAAACCTACATTTCAAGCAGTGGTGTCTTGTGTCTGCTGTTTACTGGTAAAAGGGAATCTTCTTACTAGGACTCGCAAGACGGTGGCATGTCTTCAATACTCTGATCTGATTTTATCGGTATTGAGTAATGTTACAGTAAGCTGAAACGGCTTGAAATTCTATGCTAAATGCTCCAACAGTGGCAGTGGCAGTGGCAGTGGCAGACGCAGATTCAGTGGCTATGGCTCAGCCGGCAGTGGAATGATAAAGTGAGCGAGGAAGGAGAGAAAAGGAAACAATAAATCTTCACCTTAAATCGTTCAAGCGCTGCATCTCTCTTGTTCACTCTCTCTATTCTGCATTGTAACACAAACAGACAAGGTGCATGGCGTAGTTGTATGATGCCCCCTCTCTATTACAATACTGCCTGCTGGGAGCAATGCAGAAGAGTAATAAAGAGTTAGCAGGGCCTGACAGAGATCTCAGCGTGTGTGTGTCTGTTTTTGGACACCCTATACGAGCCTTTCTCTCCTCATCTAATTCGTATTGTTTTGGTGACTTCCCTTAATGCCTTGTTTGACTCCATGTTGCTGCACACAATTATGACAAGGTGCTTAGGCGGCTTGATGTGGCTTAAAGCCAACTTTTCCACAGACTCTTTGAGATGTCTCCAATGTCACAAGAGTCCATGCAGTCACAGCAATACACGAGCATGCTTTTTTTTGTTTATTCGTTTTTTAGCGTCAGCATCACCGGCTATTCATGACAGACACAAGGTTACATTGAGACACAAGTTTTTCATCAGTACACATGTTCACCTTCCAGACACACTCATGGGCAATTTTGTATGTCCAATTCACCTACATGTCTTTGGACTGTGGGAGGAAACCGGTGTACCCGGAGTAAACCCACGAGGACACGGGGAGTTCATGCAGACTCCACCTGGGAATGAACCCAGGACCTTCTTGCTGTGAGGTGACAGTGTTACCAACCGAGAGACCGTGCCACCCGTATGCGCATGCCTGTGAGATATGAACATATGGAAGAGTCTGTGCATGGATGTAAACTATCCATCCAGTTATACCCCGCATGCTGATTGGTTGTTTTGCTTCAATCGGCTTTAACCGGCACTGGAAGGCTCTCTATTTTAAACCCTAAAGGAGATCATGGAGTGTGTAAACGGTTGGGAAGATCTGGAAAAGTGTGCGTGTGTTTTTTCTTGTGCTTTTTTTTTTTTTAATTTAATGATACACCTTGGGTTCTGTAATTGAAGTAGAATACAGGCTGTTTTGCATGCAGACGACTCCATGCTTGCAGACGACTCCACAGAACCCCATATCTAGGCCATTTGCATAATGAAAGTGATTGCACGAGTCAGGAGAACAGGAGACAAGCAGCTGGAAAGGTGGAAATTTGGAAAGGAATTTGAATTCACCGGGAGAGAGAGAGAGAGAGAGGGAGAGAGAGAGAGAGAGAGAGAGAGAGAGAGAGAGAGAGAGTGCAATGAGGAAAATGTGGTCAGAAAATGCTGTCTACAGCAATTAGCAAGCATCAGACAAAGAGAAACATATACCGTTGTTGCATTTTTTAACCTTAATAGTTTTGTTGTTAAGCTTCTGATGAATGTTAGATTTTAGCCCTCTCATCTAATTTCACAACCTGCTGTCATTGCCTCTAAAGGAAAAAAGGTGAATGTCAAGCTATAAAAGCTTCTTTTGCCATTATTTCATAATGTGCTAAATTTGTCTTGAGCAGGAAAACAGTTACTCAATTATAAAAGTAATGATTAGTTCCTGTTATTAAACCTGAAACTAAGTGATGGTTACGAACCTCTCAAAATAAAGTGTTACGAACGTATGCTGCCGTCGTGCACCATCTCGACTCCATATGTATTGCATTAAATAAGCAGGCCCTCAGCAGGGGGTGTTAGCGATGGCTTCCAGCTGTTGTCTAATGCACGGTGGCCCCCAGGTTTCCACAGATTAGCGAGCAAGTAGTTCTTTTTTCTTAGCTGAATTCTCCATGTGGCAGACAAATCTGCACTCTAAATCGCTGCGCTTATTTCTGCCTGAACTGTACGCCCACCCTCCGCCCACCCCACACTTTCCCTAAGCCTCACCGCTAAGCCTTCTCCCTAGAGCTCGTCCGTGCACATGCCGCTGCAGGCTGCCTTGGCTCTCCTACGTGGGGGAAGCAGGGCAGAGAGGGCGTGTATCGCTGATATCATTCATGAAGTGTGCTGCTGTATTTTGCTGAGCATTTTCTGTTTCCGAAGCCTGCATGAGACAGCGCAGGGTCAGTCAGCGCCCTGCTGAGGGAAGCCTTGTCATTAGAAGGATCCTTATCAGTATTTCACTCACACATCCGGCCCAAGCAGAGAGCTATAGGAAGACAATTCGCTGGTCTTCCAGCGCGCTCCTTCATTCCATGCTTAGATTTTTCCATCCTTGTCGTATACAGAAAGTTTTTAATCTTTTCTTATCCTCCATCTCCTTTTCTCGCTCCCTATCGCCAGCTCTCTGTCTAACTCATCCTACAGGTTCTTTCATCGTCTTCATCATCATATGCCGCTTGCATCCTCCATTGCATCTCCATTTTTATTAATTGTACTTTTTTTAGCGCTCGATCTTCTGTTGGTTGAGAGCACATGCGCTGTGCTCTGGACAAGTTTGTCTTGGAGATGAAGTAGTATAAGATCTGGAGGATGTAATACTAGTGTGTGTGTGTGTGTGTGTGTGTGTGAGTATGTGAGTATGCTTTTGGGTCTGCCTGAGGCAAAGTCTGTGAGTGCATTTTAAAAGTGACAATTCATTCATTCATTTACATATTTGTTCAGCCAAGACGTTTTGTTTTTTTTTTGCCACTAGCTTAGGAGGCTAATGTGGATCGTGAGCACAGTGAACTTTATCAATATCAAAAGCCTGAATCAGATTGCAGTGTGAATTCAGGCACGTTGTTGAGTAAATGAAATATTCATGTGACATTTCTGACATTGTGCAACAGCGTTAAAAGCAGCTAAAGTACTCGTAGCAGCCTTTTATGCCTCGTTTACTTTTTTACTCACTTCATGCGTGCACCTAACACGGAGGTTTGATGTTTAAAGGTGGAACTGTATGTAATTATAGTTCCAATTAGGCATTATGACATATAAATAGCATATATTAAAATATCATAATCACAGTTCTGCCTTTCACTACTGCACGTTACAGATAGCATAAAAAACTCCAGACAAATGCTGCAGATGTAACCCAACCTACTTTGTATCGCGCAGCATTAGCAGATCAACATGTTTCGAATGGACAGCGAATGCTATCCTGATGCGTTCAGTAAATTTACCGTAACGCCTATCGTCCCTCTGCACACATGTTCCATATGGCAGACATCATTCTGCTGTATTCAGGCATCATTTTGGAGCACTGCTTTTTGAAGCACAGTATCCTCCTGATGACAGAAAAAGAAACATCCCACCGTGCTGGCAGGAGGCTTTTTTTCTATATTCATTAAGATGCTTTGCAGGCAGTTTGCTGAAGGGAACAATTATTAGCATATTAGAATTTTAGGAGATATTAAAATACTCCCTATGAACACTGCTGGATGCACCATTACAGGCACATCCAGGTAATTGGACACTTACAGATTCCTAATTAAATATTGTAATGTATTCTATTTTGTTCTCATCTCTTTGGCATATTGTGTATGTTAAATTATAACCTGCCTTTCGGTCCAGTGCCATTTTATTTTTTACTGCATTAAACAGTGCTTCATGCTGCCATGCTGTAATAAATGACCCGTCCAGAGAAGCAAATTTTCTATTTCTGAAACACACTTTCCTCTGCTGGTCATATTAGGGTTTTTTTTCTTTATTTACAGCCCACAGAAGCTACCTTTTCATTACCTGTGTAATGCCCCCTCTGTGCCACTCTAAAGTCTACAAATTCAAATAATCAAAGCAGTTTGCTCTAGTAATTTCCTCCATAATGGATCTCCTTTTTAACATTTTTATTTGCTTTCTTCCCATCTCCTTATCTGGGTCATCCTGCTGTTTTTTTCTTCTTTTTAGCAGCCATGATGCACTGTTGCTGATTAGTTTTATATTATTAAAAAGGAAGCACAAAATGTCATTTTTTTATGCATTAGTTGATTTGACGTATAACCCTATCTGTATCTGTACTTGGCTTTATGTGTGAGATGTTCTCAGAATTTTTGTAGGTTTGTACCGGCGGTTGATTTTCAAAACAACTTTAATAGGTACTGTTCCTACAAAATACACTAAAGTACCAGAAAAACTGGTGAGCCTATGCAAAATACATAGCAACACCACCTATGTATGCCATTTGTTGCATCCGCCAGTGTGTATATAACGCGATAGACATCTATGGAAGCTTCTAGAGCTGTTTCTGCTGTGACAATGGCAAGTTATCACGATTTTGTGATTTTCAGCGCGGTTTAATAGCTGGAGCTCGTGAGATGGTTCATAGCATTTCTGAGGTAGAACCAAAGTTTGGATTTTCACATATGAGCATTTCAAGGGTGTACCGTGACTACAAGAATTCCGGCAAAACCTCGAACTTATGACAGCAGCGTGGCCGTAAAAAGACTCTGGGTGAACGTGATCAGCGTCGGCTGGCAAGAATTGTTTCGCGTGATAGGCGTGCAACACTGCCTTATGTAACATCGGAATTCAGTGCTGGGGCCTCAACAAACATCAGCATGAGGACTGTGCAATGTTCCCTCCAAGATCCTGTGGGATCAACTATTAACTAGTTAACCAGTTTTTCTGGTACTTCATTGTAAATAAACTAGCAGCCTAATTTAAATCACTGTGACTCTGACTAGGCAGTTCAGATGCACACTTCAAGTCTTAATCAGATGCCATATGAACCTTTCTGGCAATCTTTCTAAAGAGCAAGCATACAGACAAATCAGGCATCTTTTATTCATACCTGAATTCATATCTGAACATATGGAGTAAGAGCAAAGTTGACAAACGAAGCATTATACAGTGGAATCTAAAGCTACTGCTTGGCCGTGTTGAAAATAAAGTCAAGTGGAAGTTCTTGGCACCTCGAAGAGTTTTCACACAGCATCATGTACCAGTGCAGCTCTGCTCATGCATATGATATGAATTTCTCTGTGTGTGTGTGTATGTGTGCGTGTGGGTGGGTGGTAGAGAACTTCGAAGATGGCAGTAACAGGGTGTGTGCATCTATATTCATCCCAGGTCTTTGACATTGTGGTTCCATGTGTGTGTGTGTGTGTGTGTGTGTGTGTGTGTGTGTGTGTGTGTGTGTGTGTGGGTGTGTGTGTGTACACCAATCAGGCATAACCTTATGACAACCTCCTTTTCGCTACACTCATAGTCCATTTTCTCAGTTCCACTTACCATATAGCTGCACTTTGTACTTCTACAATTACAGACTGTAGTCCATCTGTTTC
>JAOVVH010000024.1:8204283-8217757 GCA_028566435.1 Scorpiodoras heckelii | reverse complement strand
AGTCCAAAGACATGCATGTTAGGTTGATCGGTCACTCTAAATTGCCCATAGGTGTGAATGTGTGCGTGAGTGTGAGTTGGCCATGCGATGGACTGGCGACCTGTCCATGGTGTTCCCCGCCTTCTCCCGATGACGCTGGGATTGGCTCGGATTGGCGGGATAAAACGGAAGATAGTGGATGGATGGATGGATGGATGGATGGTATTAATATAAACCCATGATCTGAATGACGGCCGGGACGACCATCTGAGTAGCTGATATGCAAAATGAATCGACGCCTTCTGACCGACCTGATTTGAGAATTCAGCAGTGTGAGCGCACTAACTGATGCATTCGTAACTGTGTGTGACAACAGGAGTAAAGAGAAGCTCAAGCTGAACGTGTGGAACACAGTCAACCTGGAGCGAGCAAACCGTAAGGGAGAAATCACTATTAATGGAAAAGACCCAGTCAGAGGAGAAGCTCCGGTAAGACCATACTAACCCCACGCTAACTCCACGCTAACACCATGCTAACCTTTGCCTGTGTTGATGAAGCTGAGCCAATCGAGGGCAGCCTTGGCCCCACATTATCACCAAGCTGCACTTATCCAGCACACCTCCTTAACCTTTAACTATAATTTGTGTAAATCTGGGGTCAATCTTCTCTCCTGGCTCTCCGTGTAGTTTTTTGACTAATGGAAAATTTGAGCGCATCTTTGATTTGTAAGCTATGCCGTGCATGCGCGTGAAGCTTTTGCCCGTGTGTCTTTTGTATGTGTATAAATGGCACGAATATTGTGATTGCTTAGCTGCACCTTCTGCACACAATTGTGCACCCACTCATGTTCGTCCACACAAACCACTTCCTGAATGTTTGTAGGTTTTTTTTTCCTCCATTGTTTTAGTATTTTTTGCCTCAGAAAACCCAACGGAAGGCCATATAAAACTAAATGTGGCGTAATCGTTTGAACATTTGTCCATTTCTCTAGTTAAATAATATTTGGAGAACTGGACAACTTGTGATTAGATCCATATACTTGTGTGTAATGCAATATGTTTTTTTTTTTTTTTACTGCACATCCTACTTTTTTTGTAATGGTGCTCGGTTACTGCAGCAGAGGCAGAAAATCTTATTAAAGGAAGAGGATGATGGGAAAAAATGGAGCAAAGATAGCAGAAGGGGCTTGTTGTCAAAGGCAGACCCCTGGAGAAATATTTTGCTACAGAAGTCTCCACTGGCTCGCCAGCTCGGCTGAAAGAGCTCTAACTACACCATCGTGTCACGAAGCAAATATAAACAGTGTGTGGGTGCACTGGTGCAAAACACTATAAATTTTTTATATTCTCCCTTTTTTTTAAAAAAATTAATGCTGTTTTTGAAGCCATTGGTTTGCTTTCCATGCCTGATGTCTGAGGTTTGCATGGAGGTCTATTAGTACTGACATTCTGTTTCTTCTTTTCTGGTAACATTTTGTTTTCTTCCTTGTTCCCTCCCCTTGTGTTGTTGTTTTCGTGCGCTGTCTGGATATCAGAAATCACGCAAGGTAATGACTAAAGCCTGGTCACCCACTCGAACATCCTCATACCCTCTCCGGCAGCCCCATCAAGTAACTCGTTGTTCATCTCAGGTCCATTCTCCATTTGACAATAACAGGCTGAGGAGCTAAGTGATGAGAGAGCTCTGCTTTCACACCATTCCATATGCTAGAGAGAAAGAGAATGAGAGAGAGAGAAAGAGAGAGGGCAGTTGAAAACTTGGGTTGGCTCTCGACTCAAGCCAGCTGGTATGGGGGCGGTGAGAAAGAGAGTTATCATTTGACCACCATTATTTCAAGCCTTCCTACAACAATGAAACGTCTTCATTAGTTTTGCGTGGGAGGCTATTAAACAGTCACGCAGTAGAGGGAGACAGCTAAATAGCAGAGGAGGAGGGAGGAAGAGAGATTGAGAGAAAGGGAGGCTGCGGAGTTGAAAGACAAACTTAGTTCTTTGTTGTGTTTTTTATTTATTTATTTTTTGGGGTACAGCATCAGTCAGGTATTGAACTCATTCCAGCAGAGAGATGCACACAGAGAAAGAAAGAGAGAGAAGGATTCAAGGAGAATGAATCTTCTCCAAACTATAGGTCAGGGGTTGATGGACTGCGATCCAGTCTTGAACCTATATAGCAAAGTACACTGAAGTACCAGAAAAACTGGTACCTGTACAAAATACATAGCAACGCCACCTATGCACATCACTGGTTGTATCCGCTAGTGCATATATAAAGTGATAGACATCTGTGGAAGCTTCTAGAGCTGTTTCTGCTGTGAGAATGACAAGATATCATGATTCTGCAATTTTCAACGTGGTTTAATAGTTGGAGCTTGTGAGATGGCTCATAGCATTTCAGAGGTAGAAGCAAAGTTTGGATTTTCACACACGAGCATTTCAAGGGTGTACCGTGACTACAAGAATTCCGGCAAAACCTCGAACTTACAACAGCAGTGTGGCCATAAAAAGACTCTGCTTGAATGTGACCAGCGTGTAACACTGCCTCAGGTAACATCAGAATTCAATGCTGGGGCCTCAGCAAACATCAGCATGAGGACTTTGCAGCGTTCCCTCCAAGATCCTGTGGAGGACCTACCAAGTATTAACTGGTATACCAGTTTTTCTGGTTCTTCAGTGTATTTCAGCAGACAGTACCACGTACACAAACAGCTTTTTAGCTGATAAAAAAAGTGTCCTTAATTTATCCAGTCTCAATATTGTAAACAAGACCAATCATATTCTCCAGTCACATGAATGTTTTAGCTAGAGGCAGCTCATTTGGCCAGAACGTAGCTACTAGACTAGAGACATTATATCAGAAAAATCCATGAAAACAGTTTTCATGGATTTTTCATTTTATTTATACCCTCTCTAGTCTGATTAGAGAGCTGACAACATGACAAAAAGCAACTGCAAAAACAGAATATATAAAAATGATGATTGGACAAAGAAATATGTGTTTATTTTCCCTGTATCAAATGTGTTCAGAGTTAAAAGGGGTAACATTCATAGCGCCACTACAGAACAAATCATACTTTGAATTTACTTATGTACAGCCATAATGTGATCACTAATAATGGTTACTAATAGTATTAATAGTAACTAATGGTACGTGTGGTCACTATTAAGTCATGTTACTTGTTTATCCATAAGGAATCTTATGTAACTGGATTGTTACCAGTTTTAGTTGAATACCCCTGCTCTAGGTGTGAGTGCATGGCAGATTAGTGCCAGGGTTTCTCACTAAAACCCAGCTTAGTCCACAACGAACTCAGCTGTGCTCCATCAGCACTGGCTATGCTTGCTGGCCCATTCTCTAGTTTGGCTGGGTCGTAAGGTCCACTGCCAAGCCTGTTCAAGCCTCGGCCTATTCTTATGCTTGGATAAAAGCTGGACTGGGCACAACAAACTGGCAGTGTATTTGGACATATCCATCCTTTTTTCACAGCAATTAACTTGGGTTTTATCCTAAAGCAATAATTGCCCTACATAAAATAAAAAAACCCTTAATGCTGTACATATGTGGCCTCCAAAAAACAACACTGGAACAACATTCTTGATACTGAATAATGATTTCATGGTTGTCCATGATGTGAATGGGAGGCTTACAGTTTAAAATGAAAAGAAATGCACTGTACACCCATCATACTCATTAAAACACCATCCATGTCTGTCGTTTCCATTTCAGACACTCTGTTTCCCTTTGTGTCTCTTCCTCACTTTTATTTTCCTCCCTTTCTTATATGTAGAGTCTGTATTATATTCTTATATGTATGAGCTGTACCAAAATCAATTATGCTTCCCATAGATCAAATGTGGATCAAACCTTGAGCTGAATTAATAAACTGTTTAAGACAAAGTATCAGTTTCTGTTGATGCTGTGTGCCATGCTAGTTCAAATGTAAAATAAAATACGGCATGAAATGTTAGAAATAGATGGGTTTTAGAGGTGCTGGAGTAACAGCATCGGTGCCGTACACTCTCATACACGCTGCTTCGTTTGATCTCCAGAACCAGCACACCGATCTCAACCTGAAGGAATCCCTTTATGTGGGCGGAGCACCAGATTTCCGTAAGCTGGCCAGAGCGGCGTCAATTAAAGCTGGATTCAAGGGAGCCATCCAGAAGGTAATAGCTCATTGTGTCAGTACTTAAGTTTTTATGAATTTTGACAAAAGTATTATTGCTTTAATGTTGATTTTAGTGCGTCCAGCTTTGGTGCTATAACACTGCTTTTTTGTAACCGTGCTCTGGTTGACTGATCCGTCTCATTTGGCTTCAGATTACTTTGATGGGCACGCCGATCCTAAAGGCCGACAACGCTCTTCACGCTAGTGACGTGTCCATGTACACACACCACCCTTGTTCCACAGACGTGTGCGAGAACGGAGGCGAGTGCAACCCAATGCTCGAGGGTTACGAGTGTGTGTGTCCATTCGGCTTCACGGGACCACACTGCCAGCACAGTAAGCACAATTCTCTGTTCTTACCTTTCTCGTAATCCTCCAATTCTGTAAATCCGGTTTCTAATGTAGAATCCATGGCACTTTTCTAGAGATAAGCAAGGCTGTAAATTAGCTTTTGGAGCAGGTAGAGCTGATGCGAGAAGAGTAGCAAATGTTAAAGCCCAAATTAAAACATCGTAGGACTCATCGTAAGTCAATAATCATTATTATCAAAGGTGTGAATCCCTGTAAGTGGTACAATTTGTTATTACTAGTGTGAAATGCACAGATAGCTAATCAAAGACAAAATAGATTTTTTTTTCATGTGGATTAATGCCAGAAAATTGCTCACCTGCCTCCCAACATCTAAATGTCAACTTTCACTCTTTTTCATAAATTAGCCAAGTAAAATCCATTAAGGTGTTGGGGTTATATCTGTAAATCATGATTGTAATCTTAAAACTGGAATTATTGTGGACGTTTTATCTGATTTGAGAGGCTTGAGCTAGACATGACTCACATTGGTGGCCTTTGAAAGCTTTGGCTTTTTCTTTTCAAGCTCGTTCATCTTGTCACTGTTACATAAGGAATAAAACATGACAGGCTATGCTGTTTCCTAACCTTGGGGTGGTAACACATCATAGCACCTAAAATTTGATTATTTTCTTATAACAGCATGCCCTGAAGTGTATTATTACCGTCTCTGACACTGAGGCTATTTGCTATTTTTATTTAAGAATGACACATCATACTTTCTAATCCATTAATAAAAATCCACATCCAATGTTGTGGAAGCCAGTTTCTGTTATCATATACACTATAGCAGTTATATAATATATAAAACATTATTCATCTTTACTGTGGAGGAAATCTTAAAGTTACAGCTTTACCTCTGATGGTTAAAAACACTGACACTGGAGACTCCTTTCATAAAATGTTAAATAAACGTCGTTGGCGAAAGGTTCACTATAAAAACAATTATACTTTGTTAAATAAAAGCATACTATACTTTAACAATAGCACATTAGACGGGCTGTGGTAGCCCAGTAGGATAGGACTCCAGGTTGTCAGTCAGAAGGTCAGGGGTTTGAACAAGTTCCCTAACCCGCCACTCAACCCAGCCACCAAGGGCCGCAATGCACGCACAGCGCCAGCCCCAAACCCGGCAGTGGGAGGGCTGCATTAGAAAGGCCATCCAGCATAAAAACCTAAACCAGATTAAGATGCAGAAACCCCAACAGGGGAAAAAATAAAATAATATATTAGAACAAGTGTAATAATATAAACCTTGCAGCCAGCCCCACAGTCAGAGCCATGCTGTTATAAGAAATTGATCAATACCATCTGACCAATCAAAATCAATTCAGCAGCACTGTAGTGTAAAGAAAAGTAACCTGTTTCCTTTGTAATCATTACATACAACAAATCATTACATACTATCAAATGCATTAATTCTGATTATTTTATGCGACTGTGCTTAAAAGATGCTGAGGCAGGGGGTAAATGTTTTCAGTACTGCAAGCACAGTGTCCTGAGCACAGTTCATATAAATTTCTACTTTGACTACAACTACCATGAACACTACAAAACAAGTGAATGGACACACACACACACACACACACACACACACACACACACACACACACACACTTGCCAAAGTAGAATTCTCATGGCCTACGTGCTGTTAAGTGTTCAACACATATTATAATCTCTACAAGAAACTGGGTGTGTGTATATTTTTCTTCAATGCTATACGTCACCATCCAGTTTCTTCTGTATTCCCAACACAAGCACACGAGCTACATTAAAACGACTTCCAAAGCTTCGAAACTAACCTCATTAACCTTGTGTTGCCTCCTTGCTGTTTCTGTAACATTAATGAAACCACACAGGCATGAACATTACAATACATCACACTTCCACTCTTAATTAAGGAAGCAATATATTCCTTATTATCCTCTCATCTTCTCCAGCTACCTACGAGAAAGCAGCCGGGGAGTCTGAGGCCATTGCTTTCGACGGCCGAACTTTCATCGAATATCATAATGGAGTCACCAAGAGGTAAGGAGGAGTTCTCGCCAGCGCTGAGATGTTCTCCTGTGAGCTCTGACTAGGTTCTGGTGCCCTCTGTCTGTATGAGCCTGATTATAAGTTAATTATAAGGTTATAAGATCGTTAAGTTAAGTTAATTATAAGAGTAGAAGATCGTCTAGGCTCCTCCTGGTTTGGGCTAATGGCCCGTTCTTTAGCACCCTGTCTCTGGTTTTCAGGGAGTCTTGCTAATTAGTTGACTGGTACCAATTATGGTACTGCCTGGAGCGACATACCCTCAGAACTGTCCCGCAGAGCACTGATGTACTGCACAAAACCCCCTTCGCCATGACAAGAGCTTCCAACCCACACATCTCTATTAGAGCACATATCGAAAAAGTAACCCTACCCAACCTTCTCTCTCTAATTGCCTTTTCCTTCAATCATGAGCTAATTCCTTGTTCCAGGAATCCTGAATTAGCCGCATACGCCTGTGGCTCTTCAGATGTTGGGTCAAAAGGCATGTCAGAATGTTATTAATTTGCTTGTAATAAGTAGAAGAGATAAAGCTAAGTGCATTGTGAAGCATCCTGTTAGTGTCCTATTAGCCAATGGGCATTTTATATTGTGCTCTAGTAAACAGGAGTTCACGGGTGGACAAATAAATTCAGAAGCCAGCCTACTGCACAAGCTTCAGTATGCTCGCGGAGTCCCGTGTTTATAAACGTAATTAAGCTAAATCATGGCTGTGCTGTTATAGGAAAATAATTACCATAAGGGTGGTGTGATGCGGCACAGCACAAAGGCTTTCCCTCACTAGCCTCTCTCTTTTTTTCCTCATTCTCTTTAAAATGCTCTTCTTCTCGTTACTGATAAAACAAAAAAAAAATGCTAAGGCTTTCCCTTAACTGGCAAACTTAAAAGAGCAGCTTTACCTTGGTCTTTTATAAGGTGTTCACCCTGAAGAATCAATATTAAACGTCCACCTTACAGAAAGCATCACCATTGCAAACGTGATTTGCTTCCCGGCCGCCAAGCATGCCAAGCTAGTTAGCAAGATAACTACATTCAGACAGACTATAGATGTATGAAGAATTGAATTCCCACCTTTGGTGTTGCTTTATTCCTTATCTTCTTCTGATCATGTCGCTGCCATTTTTCTAGGAAGCAAATTCAGCATTGTTCCCTAGTAGCATTACACTTTTATTCAAATCCAGCTACAGTCATACTTTTTTGCTCAGCATTGTTAAATATGTGGTGAACACTATGTGTTTGGATTTCTGAAAAGATCATCCAAACTAATGAATCCATCCAGAAAAAATAGTTTCTACCCTGCCTCAAATGTGACTGCGATATCAGCCATGGAGCAACAGAAGTACCTATAACAGAAGTCCCCCCCCCCCGACCACCCCGAGATTATCAATATTCTGAGTTTAAGTCTCTGCCAGTCTGTACACTCTTTAGTCTGCCCTCCTGCCTGTCTTCTTGTCTGTCTGTCTGTCTCGTCTCTGTCTTATATGAATGTTCCTTGTTGTCTTCTCTCTGCACCCAAGCCAACTGACCAATGAGATCCCTGAGTAAGTAACCAAGGTGTATTCTGGGATAGATACAAGCCAAACTAACCCTGTTTTGAATACATATCAGTGATTAACCTGATATCTTGCCCAGCATAAACATAAACATTTGCTTTTTTTTTTCCCTTTTTATTGCCTATTATGCATCACATAAATGAATATTCATGAACAAAGCAGGGCTCATCTGTTTAAAATCTGTGCTTTGTATTCTTTTTTTTATTTTGCTGGAAAATACTGTTAATCAGGGGTTTACTTTCTCATCAGGTGCATTAGTTATAGGACCGCATGCTCGGCATGCATGATGAGCATTGTGTTCTGCAAAGACACTGCAGTGTACCTCCATGATAAGCATGCAGAACTCAGTTAGAGCAAATATATCCATATACCTGCAGTGAATGTAATTAACTGTTATGTGAATCTGAATGAGGACCCGTTTAACAGCCATGTCGATGATTGCTTTGTGTTTTTCACCCTGTGTGAACTCTTCAAAGAACTTTATATGATTTTTGAACTGGCATTTTTTCAGGTAGCGTCGATCTGCCTTTTAACTGCTCCATTAGCGAAATGTCCAAACTGTAATGCTCTCCCTTTTAGTAGCACTTACTTTATATTATTTGTTTCTTTCAGAATGTAATTAACTGGGTAATGGCTGCACTGATCCCTGGTTTTAACTTTGGCGGCTTAATTTATTTTAAATTACGCTAAATAGCTCTTGTGGAGAATACCTCTTTAGCATTTAAGCCACGTCAGTTTTCTTTGTCAAATCATTACAACCAGGATACCGAGTAAATGTGTCTCCACCCAAAACAATATAACATATTAATCATGGATTTGTCTTTTTTTTTTAAAAAAAAAAAAAAAAGCAATCAAAAGCCCTCAATAGAAAGTCCAACAGTCTTGGCCTGCCTCAAACATCAATACAATTTAAGGGCAAAACCTTCTAAAGTGGCTTTTCCATTGGCTTGATATTTAATTCGCATCACTTCCTGTATAAATGCCAAAACATTAATGATTTCCTCAGATGACTTTAATACACTGGGACTGTTCCTGCCTGGAATATCATAATATTGCTTTTACTGTTTACTGGACGGCCCATCTGTCTTCATTCTCACTTGTTTGCTCTGGATCAATTTCACAATTTCCTATGATTTCAGTGACCAGTTTTCTTCCACTGCCTTTTTCATAATTAGATGTTTGACCCCATTGCTTTCTTGATGGAGTGCCTTGTTTTTGACCAGCTCTGCTTGAGGAAGTTTGATATTGGTTATATCAATCATTCACTCACAATGAGCTCACTCGCTCACTCGCTCATTTATCCACTCACTTTACTTCACTTTGCTTCGCTTCACTTCGCTTCACTTCACGTCACTTCACACATTCACTCTCCCCAGTTTATTTGGACTTCCAGTTCATTCCAAAGGTGTGTATTTTTATCCCATGCAACTTGTTCCATTCTTTCCCTTCACATTCTTTGACAAGTGTCCAAATATCACTCACTTTATGGCATCTGGCATCTCATCTACTTGTATTGGGTGGATTCGAATGAAACCGTCTTTGATGTAGCACCGGGACACTTACATGACCCTGTTGCTATTATAGTCCTCCTGCAGTAACAGCTCAGGGTTGGCATTATTACGTTGTCCATATGACCTTAATAACATGTCCACTAGATTAAACTGAAAAACGTCTGGCTCCAAGGCATGGGCCCTCTCTGTCCGCCTCTTTACCCCAGTGAGGGCGCGGTCAAAGGTTGTTCCCTTGGCCCTCTTAAGCTTATTGCATGCCCTTTATTTTCTCCCCTGCTCCTCTAAGCCCTGAGTCTCTGGATACCCCATCAGATCAGAGGTGAGTCCCCCTGTCCGAACTGCATGTCCTGGCATGCCGCCCTCATACCTTTTTCCTCCACAGGGGCTAAATGCCACAGCTTCTACCTTTTATTGAGAAATCACACGCCTCATATTTTCTCCTGGAGATTTCTAAGCAGTGGCCTGAGTGAGGCACACAACCCAAATACTATACCCAGCTCCTGACCATTAAGCTGACTCAGCCTATAATCTAAATTGTAATGAACATGAAGCACCACTCCATTGCACAAAGCACCTCTAAAACATTAACGAAACCCCTCATGCATCCTCGTGCATGTTTATTGCAATGTTTGTATATTGGAGGGTTCAGGTTCTGATTTTAGCACCACTTCAGAGAACTGTCTAGAAAACTCTAGATTGAGTCCTAATGATAGCGTGATCATGAAAGGAAAAATTTGGAGAGGTCCAGGGGACTTAAAGCTCTGGCTGAAAGCCCTGTGGTGGGTAAATTCGGTGGAAAGAGTCCAGTCAGCACATTATTTGTGTCTCATTAGGGAGGAATTCAATTACACCAAATAATTATGCATCTTTACTCCATCACAGCCTCATCGAACACGATTTGCATAATGAAATTTTGTCTTTTAATTACAGAAATGCAGCTCCGTCATTATTTCCATTTGTCGGAGCGCTGCTCAAGACGGGAGCCTTCACATAGTGATACACATAGGCAGTGGTGCGATAGATGAGAAACTTGTGTCAGGGCAAGAAGAAAAAAATAACAGTACAGCCTAGTTTCTTGCCACTCCTCTGCTTCATGGGTTTGATTAATTTAAGCTGGCGCTAAGCCGAAACACAGACAAATACACACTCAAAGACATACACACCATGTGTACCACAGAAGAAGACACCCTGATAGCTGCTTAAATTGGAAATGGCAGAAAGTGGTTGACTCGACTCCGTCCACCTACGCCAGGTTAAACACTCTCGGCTAAGACTCCAAGCTGCCTTGTTATCTCAGATTGTTAATCTCAAAACTTGCGCGTAAACTTCCATCTGTGAGGAACAGTAGCCATGACGCATCCGCAAACAAGCAGTGATCCCACAGTTTGCTAGAATGTGCCAGTGCCCGCTTTGCTCTCCTGTGTGGTGTGAAGATTCATGTCCTCTCGCCACCTGCTCTGTCAGCTTTTGTTTATGTCCCTCAGTTGTCTTTGTATCCACTGTTTTGTTTTACTCTCTTCTACATTTGTCTTGTCTCGTGTCGTGTCACGTTTTGTCTCGTGTCCTGTTAATGTTGTCTAGGTTTTCAGTGTTTCTCAGATAAATATCTTCTTTTAATGTTACCTGTTAGATCAAAACAAAACAGCATCACACTTATGCACACTTATGCTCATAATAATGACTGTCTTAGTACTTAAGAGAAGAGATGTTGTTAAAATAACAGTGTTGTATGCGAGCTAAGGGAGTGAGAGGTATGTGTAATAACGAGCGAGTGTGAAGTGGGAGTGTGAGGCGTGTGCATGTGGTGATGAACACGTCCCTGCCGACCAAAGCGACAGCCCTCGGTACCTCCTGCCTACAGCTATGAGGTTCAGACATTTGCCCTAGAGGATGACAGGAGGAGGAAGCTCATCCCTTCCACCTCCTTACTGAAGTCTGCACCAGCTGAACAGATCAAAACCACAGCTCAGACAGCAGCTAATATGAGCATATGAGCATCTGTCAAGGGAATCACTGTGGGAGACAGCACAGGATGAAATAAAACATCTTATGCTGTCGCTAACCTAAAGCATTTCGCCAGTTCTATCTCTCATTCTGGCACTCACCGTCTAAGGTCCCCCTCCCGCAGCATGCCCTAGTTTACTGATGAACCATGAAGAACCCTCGGAATTTGACTACACAATCTGTTCTGCCGCACACTCCCTCATTAGCTTGCCGTCTCGCTTGGAAACAGAAGGTAGACCTTATCAGGTCTTACGTACTTGTAGACCTTATGAGAACCTTCTCAAGGTCCAGCCACAAGTCGTTTACATAATTAGTATCTGACTTTCTGTAAGGCTAGCTGAAATGATTCAGTGTTGCTAAATTGTCAGCAAAGACTAAGAGCAGAGACTCGTACTGAGACCTACCATCATTTCTAAAAAGGACTGAAGCAATAATAAGGGTACTCAACCAGTCTTTAAAATTGTTTTCTCCATAGTTTTAACGCTAGGTGGCACTATCACCTAAAACAAATCCAAAAACGGATTATCAAAACATCCAAAGATTATTAACGTAGGTAGACGTGGTAGTACTAAAGAAACAGAAAGACTGCTTTTTACTTACAGAATATTGTTTAATTGTACAGCAGTAAGCGACAACCAGAGCTCAAATCTGCCCTTCTTTACCTTGTTATTTCTTGTTACTGGTCAAATTGTGCATTTGTCATTATTGATAAGCTAAAAGCCAGAATTTTCGTTTTTTTCTGTAATTCTCTATGAACTGCCTCTGACAAAAGAAATAGTTCAGATCCTTACAAACATCCTCAGAGGATGACTCTAACACAGGGGCAAGAGTGCTGAATCTTATGAGCAGGACTCATCAGTGACATGCACTCATCTCCTTTTTTCCTTCCCCGGTGTAGTGAGAAGGCCTTACTGGTGAACAAGTTTGAGCTGAGTATCAAAACTGAGGCCACTCATGGCCTCCTCCTGTGGAGTGGGAAGGGTGTGGAGCGCTCTGACTACATAGCGCTGGCCATCGTGGACGGACGTGTCCAGATGACCTACGACCTCGGCTCCAAACCTGTAGTCCTGCGATCATCAGTGCGGGTCAACACCAATCACTGGATCCGCATTAAAGCCAGCAGGTATGCTGCAGCTTGAGCAAGAGGATAAGGTTATAATAATAAAAAAGGACTATATATAGTGTACTGTATGTAATTCTCTCTTTCTCTTTCTCTCTCTCTCTCTCTCTCTCTCTCTTGCTCACTCGCTTGCTCACTCTCTGATTAGGGCTCTGAGGGACGGATCTCTGCAAGTCGGCAATGAGGCAGCAGTGACAGGCTCCTCACCTCTGGCTGCCACTCAGCTGGATACAGATGGTGCCCTTTGGCTTGGTAAGGCACCTCTACATTCTGCTATACATTTCTTCTCTCCTTAGTCATTTGCTATATCTGCATTCACCTATAGCTTGTAAGCACCTTACAAAATGTAATATTTAGTAATCACACTCAGCCTGTCCTCATCGCAGCTCAAATCCGCTACACAAATTCACACGTGTTTTTTAATTTTTTCAAAATAGGACACAATGGATATATCTCACTATTATTTTATTAATGTTATTAATTTCATTTTTTAAAATATTTTTTGTCAATGATGACCTGAAACCTTTCAGCCTTCAGCTTTTTTCCAGCTCTTTTATGCATTTAAATGCTTCTAGATTTCATATACTTCAGGGTGGGCCATTTATATGGATACACCTAAATAAAATGGGAATGGTTGATGATATCAACTTCCTGTTTGTGGCACATTAGTATATGGGAGGGGAAAAACTTTTCAAGATGGGTGTTGACCATGGCGGCCATTTTGAAGTCGGCCATTTTGGATCCAACTTTATTTTTTCCA
>JAOVVH010000024.1:8103705-8114804 GCA_028566435.1 Scorpiodoras heckelii | reverse complement strand
AACCGGAGTACCCGGAGGAAACCCACGCAAGCATGGGGAGAACATGCAAACTCCACACAGAACGGCCCGGACTGGGACTTGAACCTGGATCGTCTTGCTGTGAGGCAACAGTGCTAACCAGTACACCATCGTGCCGCCCTCATTTTGTTCTAAGAATATGCAAACTTTTGCAATGGACTATATACCTGTACACCTGCAGATTGATTTAAGTGTCCAGTGAGCCAATCATGATGCAGCAGCACATGATATCATGCAGACACAGGTCAACTGATTCAGTTAATGTTCACATGAAACATCAGAAAAGGGGAAAATGTGATCTCAGTGACTTTGACCATGGTGTTTTTAATGGTATAATGGCTGGTTATAAAAAAAAATATCCAGTGACCAGCAGTTCTGTGGATAGAAATGTCTTGTTGATGAGTGACGTCAGAGGATACTGGCCAGGCTGGTTCCAGCTGAGAGAAAGGATATTTTAACATAAATAAAGCATCTCAGAAGTGAAAAAACATATTCTGCCTAATGGTGGATGGGCTACAATAGCAAAAGTCCACTATAGGCTTTTCTCCTGTTAGCCAAGAACAAAAACTGGACAGTTGAAAATGGGAAAAATATCACCTAGTCTGATGAATCTCAATTGCTGATGCAACATGCAGAGGATAGACACCAAATTTGGGCTTAGCATGTATCCTTGGACCCACACTTCCTTGTGTCAACAATTGTTGATAATAATAGTATGGGGAATATTTTCTTGGCACACACTGGACACCTTAATACAAATTAAGCCTCATCTGAAAGAGATGGTATATGTGAGTGCTGTTGTTGCTGAACTATGCATTTCTTTATGGCTAAAATGGTTGTCTTATAATATCTATCTTCATCATGATATTGTCCCATGTCATAAAACACATTCCATTTCAAACTGGTTCCATGTAAATCAATAGAGCATCCTTGGGATATTGTAAAAAGAGAGGCTTGTAGCATGAACATTCTCTCATTATCTTAACCGCTTATTCCTGTTTCCAGGGTCACGGGAGAGCCGGACCCTAGCCGGCGGCATAGGGCGCAAGGCAGGCTCAACCCTAGACAGGGCGCCAATCCATCTTAGGGCACGCAGCATGAACATGCAACTGATAAATCTGCAGTAATTGTTTGCAGTAATCTAAATATGGACTACAATCTCACAGGATTGTCTCAAACAAAGAACTGAGATGGAGTTTAAAGGAGCATCCTAAAAAGTATTGGTATGCTGTTCCTATTAAAGTGGCCAATGAGTGAATGTAACCCAAAACATATTAATTTGGTGAAATGGTTTAAAACATGCAGATGATGAACCAAATGCTTTCCTTCACACCATGTGTATTTTAAAGACAAAATAGTATGATCAACTGCACAACATAGAGCTTTCATATAGAATCCTCATTCAAAGTGAATCACTGTCTCTGCCATTCATTGTATAAGTTTATGATTCTGTGTACTGAAAGCTTGGATACTGAGTAGAACATTGGTCCTGTCTGAGAAGACTACACAACTGCAGCATTCTTGGTCAGCATCGGCATCTTCACTCGGAGGCCTTGACCTATTGGAAATGCACTGGGCTGCTGATGAATGTCCTTTTGCGCTGGCCTTGCGTGACAGCCGTGCCTGATATCTATCTCTACCCAAATGAGGTTTGGTTGTGCTCCACCGCTTCACTCCAGACCCTCATTTGGAATGCAAATAAGCAAATGCTAAACAAAGCACACCTTTCAACAAGGCCAATTTCCTGGCCTCTTTCATTGGCAGTAAAAGTAGGGGCCTCCACTCCTGGACAGCGAAGGAGAAGAGCTCAATCCAGTCGCCCAGCTAATGGAAATGGCTCTTTGTCTGCTGTACTGCCTCTGATGAACATTTTCCTGCTTCAGTGATCAGGATGCATGGCATGATAGGCCTCAGGATTCCCCAGAGTGAATGGCTAACTAGAGACCAGATTATTGAGAGCCCCCCAGCTAAGCACTCTAGACTCCACTTTTCTTGACTACAGAATATTTAGAAACTCTGGGAATAAAGACAATTTGGTACAACTTGAACCATTCTTACTCTAATTAACCTCAATATTTTCATTCATCATCTGCAGGTAATGAGATAATTGAAAAGTGTGTCTCGGTTGTTTTCTAAATGCAAACCTGTTACACATTGACTCTCCTTTTATTCTCTTTACATCAATTCATTTTTGAATTGGTTCATATGATCAACCAATTCTCAATCACCTAGTTATACCACACAATACATTGCTGGTATATTGCTGGTAAAAGGTTTTAACTGACCAAGATTAATTACATAGGTGAGGTAGCCTATTGTGTCTTACACCTCTGAGTATCAAGTAGTCATGGGAAAAACCTCAGCCTATTGTTCTGGCATGATATTCATTCACAATGGTTGATGGCTGAAAAAGTCACCTAGCCGTTAACGTCTTTAACATCTTTACAATCATGGCCAGGTCACTCTCTAGCACTGTGTTTCTAAGAGGCTCATCATTCTGATATTTGGCCACAAATACATAGGAGTATTTCAAAGGTCTGGCATAACATGACTAGACCAGGCTTTTATAAAACATGAAGTTGTTTTATTATGTTTTTGGCTGGATGAGACCAGATCATAGTTTAATGTGTATAAACTTTTCAATTGTTTTACTAAGAAATGAGTAAAAATTTGGATCACCCATTGTTTTTGAGCTGAAAAAAGGGAAATGCTGCGTAACCATGCAATGTATATATAAATAATTCCAAGAATAAGATAAGACAGCGATATAACTTCAAATGTAAGGCAAAATCAAGAGAAAATTACTTTGACCAAGGCATGACCAAGTCACCTTGCCAATAATGTCCTGAACTAACACCATAGCTATGGCCAAGTTAATAATGCACAGAACATGTCGCTCTCTTGTTCTGTTACACTCATGGTAGCTTCAAAATGTTTCATCTTTGGGCAGTGTAGAGGTTCTGTGACATAAGATCAATTTGAAAGCCTTATCCACATTGCTTAAACTACTCCAGACAATTACAGCGAGAGTTGCAGCACAGTTTTGCAGCCTGCAGCAGACAGGGATTAAAGGGGATGCCTCCAGGCCCTCCTACACCCACCAGATAATAAGCCCTGTTTCCTGACTAGACTTGTGTTACCCGCTTTTCAGTTTACCTGCTGCCAGGTTTATGGTATAGATTACATATATATGAACTGGGTGTGAGAATACTTAGGTGAAAAGGAGTAAAGGGCAGTTGTTCAATATCTCACTGAGACAGGAGAAAGACAGGTCAATGCCTGCAAGCATTTACAACACCAACATGTATTCGGCATAGGGTTTGGTTTTCTTTTTTTTTATGCAATAGTCTCGTTGAACAACAGAAGCCGGTTTGTAAATCCCATCTGAGCCACACACGCAAAGTTAAGCTGACGTCATAAACGTTCGCGAAAAGCACTTTGGGCTGGGGCAGGTGGAGGCCATCCTCCTCAAGGGAAGGATTGGCCAATGATGGGGCCAGAGACACACCTGTGAGTGCTACAGCCAAAGGGGATTGGACACAGCCTGAAAATCACACCTGTGGGGGTGGGGGAACCTGCTATATGTAAAGCAAGCCGTTTACAAATTCAGTCTCTCTGCTCAAGAGCTTAACCAGGTCGCATCACCTCCAGCAACTTTGACATCTTCAAGAGACAAAGGCTTCAGTGTTGATGTTTATCTTCCTGTAGTTACGCATCTACCTTCTAGATGGGATGCGGTCCATCCCCAAATCAAGATGGTCTCCTTCCACCTGAAAGCGAGGCATTCTGCAGCGAACAGGGCGTCGAATGATGAGAAGAGGGAAGAGGAAGACAAGTCTCTGAGGCGGCACTACCGACTTTCCATGGTATCTGGTTTCGAGTTCGCGGACTGCTGAAGGAAAGGAAGACACGGGTAACTTTTTTTAAACTTCAAATAAGTAATATCCTTGTTCCTGGTGAATCCTTAGTTCTCGCCCTGTTGCAGTAGACTTATTAACTTTTATGCTGTAGAAGTTGAGCGCATTAAAAGGTTTGTTTTAAAATGATGTGTGACGTCAATAGAAGAATTGTTGCTAGCCTGTTAAGGGAGGATTTTTAGGTTGAATAGGGTCATATCATAATCTGTCTCAGATTTCAGCCTATTTAAATGGAAAGAAAAAGAGAACACAATAGACACAAACACTCATTCCTTGACTGGATAGACCAGTTTGGGCAGGTAGAGGCAAACCGCCAGACTTGTCAATGGGGATAAAATGAAGGCTTTAGCTGCTTTCTTCTGCCTGGTAGCATGCCTTTAGAAGAAACCTCTGAGCTGTTTTCTGTAAAACATGGGAACGTAACTGAAATTGCCTCTTGGAATCATTAACCATTATATAATAGGTTCAATGATTGACACGAGAGCCTTTGGAAATATGCTGCTCTGTTAAATGAGCGTGAATTAAAGCGATCACGTTTAAGCTTATTTCAAGAATATTAAAAAAAAGTCTAAAACATGTTTTTAGGATTAAGATGTTTTTTTTTGTTTTTTTTTTAGATTTGTTAGATGTTGGTTGCTTTGCTTTGGCTTCGGCTTTCCTGTCGAGACTTTAATGGCTGGGAGTTAGGCTTGTCCTTACATGTCTCTTTGGCACATTTTAGAAGAAACAAAACAACAATTTCTGGTTTTTTTTATTTTTTAACTTTCTCGTATAATAGTAACACATCTTTAATGGAAGCTGGACTTTGAATGCTCAGTGATACTTAAACCCTGCTGTAGCTATTTTCGTAGTGATTTTTTTTTGTCATGAGTTATCATATTATTGAAGAACTAGGCAGCATATTTCAAATCATTTTGGTTATTCGTAGGGCAGCACATTTTGCAGAAGTGGTCTGGAGCAGAGAGAAAATGTCGGCCAGGCAGCACAATGGATGCATAGTGAGGTGGAGGATTTTGATTGGTGGGAGGAGGAATATGACTCGGTTTCATTCTTTCATCTCAATGAGTCATTTGTCACAGTTTTATAACCTAGCAAAGGTCTTTTAATCAGAATCCCGCTTTCCTGCAGTTGAATACTGCCGGGTAACACCAGCTTTCAGGGGAACGTGATTAAAAAACTAATGAAGGTTTAGATTAAGATTATGCTAGATGGAAATGCAGGAGCTGAGCAAAAGAGTTGCGTGTGTGTGTGTGTGTATGTTTGTTCCTTCATGAGGGGAAGGAGAGGAAAATGGAGTGTTAATTACTATGCACAGGTGAGAGGTCAGAGAGGTTCAGCACACTGGCGTTGTTTGCTTAAGGCCAGCCATTTTAATCAGTGTGACTAAGCAGTCTGGTTCAGTTCATTTTAAGTTCATGCGTGGAATGCTTTATCCTGCGACACGGTCAGTCAGCCATTTTGGATGCTTCTGTATATGTAGTCATTTATTTTATTTTATTTTATTTTATTTTATTTTATTTTATTTTATTTTATTTTATTTTATTTTATTTTATTTTATTTTAATTTATTTATTTATTTATTTATTTATTTATTTATTCATTCATTTTTATCATTAAATTAGTTTATATATATATTATTTTTGCTCACAAATTTTGAGATGTTTCTTCCTGTTTTGAACCGCATTCCACGTTTAGTGCAAGTCTTGATAAAAAGCCTTATTTTATGCAAATGCTTTACCCTTTTCTTCCTGCCAGGCAGAAAGTGAGGGGAAGGAAGATTTCCATAAAAATGTAAATGTTAGGAGATATTCAAATCAAAACGTCACAATGGACGACTCGTTTCAAACATTAATCTCACTAGAGAAAGTGAGGCTGCCATAGCACGATAAAGTTAAAGGTTAATTAAATAGTTATATGCCATAATTATATGGCAACTCTAAGAATGAAATGGGAAAAAAAACTTCAGAAGAATAACATAGTAAACCTTAAAACCTGAAGTGCAATTAGAGCTGGCACTGTTAGACCAGCCTTTAACTAAGCTTTAGGGTTTCCCTTCTACACCCAGACACAAATTATTGATTAAGGTTCAGCCTGGTTTACCCTTCAGCTTGTTCGTTTCACTGTGGAGTCACGTTACAGTCAGGAGATACCTGATCACACTTCAGTCATGTAGGCAGTGGGGAAAAAAGTTCAAGCTGCACCTGAATGCAACTCAACCAACTGATTGAAATCGATAAAAACAAGTTGCTAAAGGTTAAGTGTAAAGATCAGTGTAAAGATGTCATGCTGTTTACTTCACTCTGCTGTCTTTAATGCTTATACTCATTCAGTTTCTCACTCTTTCTCCCTCTCTCCCTCTTTTTTCTTTCTCAGAAGGCCTGCAGCATTGGTTTATAATGCTGATGATTAACTAAATAGAGGCTGCAGTCTGGGAGAGCAGGTCTGCTTGGGGTTTTCATTTCATGGGTCCTGACTGAGCGAGAGGAAGCTGGAGCCTTCTCAGGCGCTTAGTAGAAATTTGAGATTTTTTTTTCTTTCTGTCCCCCTACTCCCTTTTTTGTCACATTCTTTACCTGAGTCTCTTTCACGACGGTAAGGTTACAGGTTCTCTCTCTCTCACACTCTCTCTCTCACTCTCTGTTTCTCTTCTCTCCCTCGTGTACCTGCTTTTTTCTCTTCTATTCACCTCTTTTACCTTTTACATTCACTCTCTCGCCTCATTTTAATTCTTGCTTTTTTCTCTTGCACCTTTTATGTTTCTCTTGTAATATGCTGGCCTGATGGAAACTGTTCAGTAAATGTTAATATTATTTAAGTAACTTAACTAATGCACTTTTGAATGGACTGCTTTCCTCATTTAAAAAAAAACTAATTAACTTTCAGTTCGAATGTGCTAAATATATAAATGTCTGAATCTTTTTCTATTATTTCTATTCTATTATTTATGTAAAACTAGCAGTAGCGACAAACTTTCGAGATCAGCTCTACACTGCCTGGCTGTAAACCTCAGACGTTATTCAGTAAACGAAAGGTGTGTGTGTGAAATGACCTTCCACACACAGAACCTGGACACAGGTCTGTCTGGTACAGCATTCCTCCATGCTGTTGTCACTGCACACAGTGAAACAGAAAGCCTGGCCTAGCCTAGGGTTAGCCTTAGCCTTTTCAAAAGTCAGCAGCGCTATTCTGCCCTAGATGCACTAAGAAAGTCAGAAACTGTGGTGCAGTTCATTCTACAGCTGTTGTGTAGGAAGTGTATTTTGTCTTCCCCGGACGATGAAGCTACAACCTTTGTGTAGTGTAGCTTCATCGTCTGGGGGAGACAAAATGCAGTGACAATATAAAGTGTAGCTTGTGGCCACTTAAGTATTTCTATCCAGCATTCTATTGTAAACTAACACAGATTAGCCACTATGTTGAATCAGACTGATTGGAACAGGTCTGGGCAATTATTAACTGTTTCAGTGGCCCACTGTCTGATTCAGTTCAATGTGGCTTTAGCACAAAGAACAAAGTAGTCTACTGCATATCCCATTCCAGCTATACCTGTTTTTATAGCCAGCCGTTTTGTTGGCATATATCCTCCTCTGTGCCTCCGCAGTGCCTCAGGGCAGCAGCTTTATTCTGTGTGTATGTTTGTGTATGTGTTTGTATGTGTGTTATCAGGATCAGCTCATCAGAGCTACAGTTTTACTCATTTATGATGGTTACTATCAGATCTGATTCAACACCAGGGTAACAAACCCAGCAGGTTTCTAACAGAAACTGTCATGAATGCCATCAGGAGACTTTCTAGGCTTTTTCACTTATTGTCTTTAAAATTTCTTTTACCATTTTACCTCTTTTTATTCCAAGCATTATTTGGACGGTCTTCGCCATCTTACGAGGCAGCATTGGATATCATCACTCTCTCTAATACTGCCTGGTAATGATGATGAGGGCTCTCTGCTGACTCCAAAAGAAGCCACAGCACACACTAAGGCAGTTATCTGTACGTTTTATCAGTCCAAAGCCACTTCAGGTCGACGAATGGCACTTAGCACCCATCTTACCTGACAGTGCTGGACTGTGTATCTGTTTTCTAACACTGTCTGGTAACGATGTTTGTTGGGTGACCCAATGACTGCAATGGATTCTCTCACCACTTTATAAATAGGTAATGTATTTAGCATGTCAAATAAACATTATGTATTTTTTCAAAAGTTCATTTTAGCGAACATTTTCCAGGTCTCATCATGTTGTGTCTGAAAGCAGATTGGTTTGTTGCCATTGCTAGTCAGGGATCCAAAAAAAAAAAAAAACGGGAAAGTAACAACAATAACACCCAGCACTTTGCTGTCTGCATGAAGTCCACATGATGTTTCATAGCACTTTGATCTTTATTTTTACTGAATCCAGTCTAAAGCAGGTGGTTTTTTATGTTGGCAATACACACACACACACAGGTTTCTCAGGAAACTAAGCGGTTGTGATTCTGAGCACTTCCTTTTCCATGACGGTGATCATACTTGGAAGAGTGAAACCTTTTCAATACGTTGCCTTTGAGATCATGTAAAAAAAAAAAAACCCCAGATGGGCATTAGTAGAACAGTACATATATATTTTGGAGGTAAAATAATGTCATTAAAGGTTAAACCAGCAAGGTCAGATTAGGAAAAGAGTATGCCGTAATGCTTCATGTGGCTGGATGATTGGCATGGTTTAATGTTCAGTTAGAGAGATATAAATCAGAAGAGAGAGAACTTGTGGGTGGAGGGTGGACGAGGGGGGGAAAGAGTGGGAGAGTCCACGCTGCTCGACTTTGTTTGAGTCACTTCCTCGTCCTTCTTTTTATCCCGTCTGCTCAGCCCCACCCAGCTTTAGTTAAAGAATACTGGTCCGTTGGCTGTTAAACCAGACATGCTGAAAACTGTTTCCTCATCCCCTCCCCCTGGGTTTTGGGTGGCTTTTGTGATGGCAGCTGAGCTCTGATTGGACAAGCTTGTTTTACCTGCGTGGCACATCCTGTAACTGACACATGAGCTCACCTGAACATGATAAAAATAGAGTTAGTAACACCCTCTGCTCTGCTCCTCCTCTCCCCTATGCCTGCTTCTGCTCATATAACTTCTTAAATATTGTAAATCCCATTTATACACATTTGTATAGTTCCTGAGCAGAACATACACATCATAACAAAGCGAGATTAGACATTGAGAAAGTAACTCACTAAAACTGTTACATCATTGGAACTTGAACTATTATTATCTGAACACTATATTTGACTGTTTCGGTGTTTGGTCTTTGCATTAAACAAAGTAAAACAAAAACTACATCCATATAATGTCTAACATGGCCTTTTACAATGTTTGGTTAAGTTGGAAGACTCAAAAATTAAACCACGCCCATATTTGCCCATCTAGGGGAGTTTTTTTCATTTGTGTGTGTCACATGTGCATGAAACTGAGTTGTTTGTTATTTGTGGCTTTTTTTTGTTGTTGTTGTATTTTTTATATCTGCGCATTACAAAGTCACGTCATTTACTTTCATAAAGAGGCAGTACTTTAGGCGTTAGGCTTTTCATCTCTTCTTTTGTTCTCCTGTTTTCCCGTCCGCTCTTTCAAACTTCACTGTAAATATAATTTGGATCACTACAGCAGATGGTTTTATTGCTCTCCAGTCACAGGTCACACTGTAATTCATTTCTCTTCTTCTTTCTAGTACAATAAACTCAGTCCAGTCTACGATTATGTCTATCTAAAGCCTGCTGATTGGCGTCTTACCAGACATGGTTAGATCTGATAATTTGTGTCTAATACTGTCTGGTAATGCCGTCCATTACATGGCATTAGCATCCAGATGACAGAAGAAAGGAAAGATGCTCCGAGGATGTCATTTTCATTCCTGCTTATCATACAAAATGATATCTTAGTGGTTTTTAAAATAATGTTTATATGTAAAGGGAGTAATAAGAATATGAATCACTTACAGAATGCTCTGAATCATTTTACCAGTTTAGTCAGGCCTTTAAAATAGAGCAGATTTGATATGTATGAGGAACTATGAACCCAACACTGGAAGACTGATGCCATTTACAATGCTCTTCCATGTGTCATGAGTCAGAGTTTCTCTCTTCCTCGTCAAGAGAGCCGTGAGTCATGTTTGCCATCCATCATCCCGTGTTCATATACGTGTTGAGGGTTGTGTGATGTTCTTTTCACAATATAATTACATACAGTGTGAAGCCTTTCTATGAAACAATGTTACGATAAATATGAATGCTATGGTTGTTGTACCAAAAAAAAAGAAGTGTGTTAGCTGTTTGAAGAAGACTCAGCAGCATGTTCTCGTAGTGTTGTCATGGTAACTGAATTCCACATGGGTACCAGATCCACAACAATCAGCTCAATATGTTCAATTGTAGGTTTTAAATGGTTCACTTTTGTATGCGTGGTATGTACTGTGCTGAAAAAAATAAAGTACAAGTAAAATCAAGTTGAGCATGTGTGCAGCGTTTCTTAAATTCCACTTAATCAAGCCAGTGCTATGTGTGGTCAGGTAAGCTATATGTTAAAAGGTGTGAGTAAATCTTGGCCTGTGCCTGGTGTTCACCTGCTCATTGTGTTCAGAGCGGAATGCCTGGCTCTAACGGAGAACAGATCTGGTTACATGTGAACAGAGCTCCATTTTTTAAGAACCTCAATTAACCCGCGAGCTCTCCCGCTCCGCCAAAAGCTCATTGTGTTTGTCCCCCAACCACATAGCCAACGGTGCATCTATCTGACACAGACGCAAGGGCATCTGGAGCTCCGTCTCAAATCATACGCATGCTTTCACAGGTGCATCTGAAGGTTTAATATATACCATCACTATTCTTTTGTCTATATGACTATCAGTGATGCGTTGTATAAGCTTTTTTTTAGTTGTCAGCTGGACAAGCTGATGTTCACACCTACTATACTTCAAACCACACAGCTTGTTTAAATTCTTGTCTAAGACCCAAGATAACATTGCCATAACAGGTGCATGATTATGAACATCAAATAAAACAAAAAAAGAAAACAAAGACAAACAGATTTTGGTGTCTTTGGTGTGTGAGCTCCATTGACTAGAGCAGAGCTCTAACAAGAAATCATTTTAAACGAGTAAACAAGAAACAAAACTTTTTCACGTCCTCACCATATAT
>JAOVVH010000024.1:8076923-8087466 GCA_028566435.1 Scorpiodoras heckelii | reverse complement strand
GCTACTGTCTCTGACTTTACATCTACAGCGTGGAGCAATATGGTGGATGTGTCTCATAGAGTGCACAGTAAGTGAACACAGTGTTTAAAAACTCCAGCAGCACTTGTCTGATCCACTCACACCAGTACAACACACACTAACACACCATCACCACATCATTGTAGAACTACAAAGTGCAGCTGTATGGTAAGTGGAGCTGAGAAAATGGATAATGAGTGTAGAGAAAGGGAGGTGGTCATTAGGTTATGCCTGATCGGTGTGTATATGTGTAGCTTAGGAACATCCTTCCCATTTTAAATACTGACATTTTCTACTATATTATGTTCTACTGTGGGCTTTCCTGAACTAAGTTTCTCTTTTGCATGTATCTCAATTAGAAGTTAAGCTAGAACATTTTAAAATCTGAGCATCCATCATTGTCCATCTGATGACTTAATTTCTTGTTTTTAATATCAAATTATTAAATATCTTTAAATTGTTATGATTTTATATTTATATTTATGAAACATACTGATCAGATTCAGATTTTTCATAATTTTTGGTAATAACATACAGCAGGTTTTCACAGACTGCCACACACACACACACACACACACACACACACACACACTTCCATACAGTATGGATCCCATTAGCATCTAGAACTGAAACCATTACAATCAGGAGGAAATGAGAAGTTTCCTCTATCTGACTTGAAATGTCAGCTGAATTTGTTAACCCAATTAAGGACAACAAAGTGCCAATTTTTCCACACAAAACAATTCATGGTCTGTTCCTGATGTAGGATTATGTGCTGACAAAAGCAACATATGGATCTGCAAGCCGACTGGACTGAATCAGGGTCGAGGCATTTTCCTTCTGCACACGCCGGAGGATATTGCAGACTTCAGAGCCAGGATGCAGACGTTAGCAGGCAGCGATACAAACAAGAAGTTTTCTATCAGGATGTCACAAGCAATGATTGCTCAGCAGTGTGTACTGTGAACAACTCTAAAGGTCTGAAACTACTGTAAATTCCTATCTGTATTTACACATTTTTTTGTTTGCATTTTTGAAGGTACATCCAAAACCCTTTGCTCCTAAAGGGCAAAAAATTTGATGTAAGATCGTACCTTCTTATCGCCTGCACCTCACCGTACATGGTGTTCTTTCATCATGGTTACGTTCGGCTGACCTGCGACCTTTACGACCCCAAGTCCAACGACCTCACCGCACACCTGACCAACCAAGTAAGCCCTCTTTTATTCACATAACATCCTTCTAAACAGGTTTGTACAGACACAGGATGTTGGGAAATGCTCTCTGTTCTCACCCCTAATCACATCACTGTCTGTGATTTAATCACAGTATATGCAGAAGAAGAGTCCTCTGTACAGTGTGGTGAAGGAGGAGACAATCTGGTCCATGGAGTACTTCAACAACTATGCTAATGAGAAGTTCATGTTGTCCAAGGGACTGCCAAGAGACTGGGTTCTGAGTGTTTTTACAGTGGGTTCTGTTATGTTTGGGTTCTAGTATAGTTTGGTGTTATCTTTGATTAAATTAATTCATGCCATCATGGTAGCAAAATTATAAAAACACTCTTGAGTGAAAAACAAACTAAGAAACAGGTTTTAGGTGAATAAAAATGAAGTGCGTAGATGAATTGAGATTGAACGATGTAATATGCCTGCTGTTTGCTCAGTGAAACATAAGGTCAATCATTAATACATAATATAATGACTATTTATTGTTAGTTTAGAGTAGTACATTAATAACCATGTATCCTGGTCATATCCTGTATCCCAGTTTTCATTTCTTTTACCTTCTATTCTCTTTTCATAATTTTATTATGTTAGATTAATATGTTGAACTTTGTCATAGGATATAAAACAAAACTGTATGCACATATATTTATATATATATATATGTGTGTGTGTGTGTGTGTGTGTGTGTGTGTGTGTGTGCATCCACAGAGGAGAATGCAGCAGATAATGACTCACTGCTTTCTGGCTGTCAAATCAAAGCTGGAGTGTAAACTGGGCTACTTCGATCTGATTGGCTGTGACTTTTTGATTGATGAGGACTTCAAGGTGAGATAATATATTTGCACAGCACTACAGTATGTGTGTCTCTGTTTTTACGAGTTAACCTCACTGAGAGATACGTATAAGGCACAGACGGGGACGTGGATATTAGTCTTCAGTAAAGGGGTTCACATAAAATACATGAATTCATAGTTAATAACTGCAGCACTTACTTGGCAATCTTATTAATCATTCTTTTAATAAAGTTGTGTGTAAATATTTTCATATGACAAACAAAAGAAAACATTTGCACTACATTTACAAATGTTTCTCTTCATAAATGTTGATAATTTGTAAATTACCAAGCACATTCATGACACAGCTAATTCTGCATTTCATTACACCTATAAAACTCCATATAAGGCAATGTTAGAAAATCAAAATGAGGACTAAACAGTGAAAACAGTAAATCGTGGCCGATGTGTAGCATACACTAAATCTTTAGGGCATCATTTATTTTGTCCTAAATGAATGGCTAGTCTTATTTGTCTTCATTTGACAAAATTTGTCATTAATATGAAATACATTTTTCAGTAAACTCACTAAATAAAATGCTAATAAGCTGCTAATGTTGCCAAACAACTACTGCTTTTACTACAGTTTATTCTCATTTATTAACAATGAATTAATGTCTAATGTGTTAGTATTAAAAGTAGTAAGTATTAAAAGTGATAGTGTGATCTTTTCAGTTTCCTCAAGGATTTTATTTTCCAGCTTTCTATCATCAGACTGAATCTCAGACATCTTGGTGCACTCCAACCCAGTCCTACCCTTTGGTGTATTTTAAAGTTTACCCATGCCAAACAGTTGCCAGGCAACATGTGTTCCTGCAGCAGTAAACATGTGGTCCCCAGCCCAAATGTACTCGCTCACTGGATTATTATGCATTCATATGTGTGCGAAGAAAATAGGTAGATTTTAGCAATCCTTCACAGCAGGTGATGTTATACACATGAGTGATAAATGGACAAATTGGCTACTACTAATCACCAAAACATCTTCGGTGCATCATTTATACAAGCTTCTGGAATGGTACTGGAGGAATAAACACTTGTTTTCCCAAAAGATACTCCCCCAACTGGTGTTTTAATGATGGAGAACATGTTGCTTCAAAATCTCCAATACGCGTTCAATTAAGTTGAGATCTGATGGTTCTCATACCACCGGTGTACGGGGATATGCACAACCAGTGCATGGGTGGTCCTTGTACCCTGTGCATGAAACAGAGTGTGGAAGAGACCACTCCCACCAGGACAGGGTTTTATTTCTCATAGGATAATCAGTCAGAAACTTTATATAGATGTGCTGTGACTCTTCTCTCTAAAGGGACACGTGGAACCAAACCAGACTAGCTGAATATCCTCACAGCATAACAGAACCACATTTATTTCTTTAAACTCTTACCTGTCTGTATATCCTAATTTATTTTTCAGCCCTAAATGATCATTGACTAAAGTCTTAACATGCCCAGAAAGCAAAACATAACTGTAATCTCCATTGTACCATGTGATATTATCATGGTGAGATTATCAGAGGTCATGCATGACTGGTGCATTTGATGCAACAGTTGTTGCTTATGATCTGATTACACAGTGTGCTTATTTGTAATCACAACCTAAAACACTTATAATGGCATTTGTAAACAAGAAGTAACTACGAGAAGTAAATGCAGGAAATACTTTCTATTTGTGTTTGTACTGTTTATCAAATCAGGAAGTAGGAAAGTATTCAAATCTACCTCAGAGGTATGCCATAGACCCACATTGCTTTGCTTTCATGCAATATTTTTTACCCCAAATTTGTGGGCTTATATTTAATCATATGTTCAATAGAAATAAAATAAAATTGTGGCTAGTGAGGAAATGTTGCCATCTAATGGTAAAGGTTTGCTGAATACATTTTCTTTTAATGATATGTTACGTATAACTGTTAAATGAATTAATAATAAATGATAATTTGTATCATTACCATAGTAGCAGTATGCATTATTTCCTCTTGTTGTGTGTATGTATTATGACTCTATGCAGGTCTGGTTGCTAGAGATGAACTGTAATCCTGCTCTTCACACTAATTGTGAAGTGCTGAAAGAGGTGGTGCCCAGAACAGTCACCGAAACTCTGGGTGAGGAGTGCATTTTGAGCCCGCAGTTGCAATAATGTATATTTATCTTAGGTGCAATCCTGATTAGTCCTAGTGCTTATGGGTGTCATGTAGCATATCACGCTTCTTGTTTTTCAGACCTGGCCATGGAGATCTTTAATAAATGCCGACGTGGCCTAAAGCTATTGCCCCTGATCAGCCAGAAAGATTTTGTGCTGCTGTACTGTGGTGAAACTGCAGACGTATCCCTCACAAAACAGAGGAGCAGAACAGTAGGACCGCTCAGAACAGCGTGCTCCAAAAGCCAGTCCAGCTCTTAAGAGAACACAGCAAGCTGTAAACGTTTCAGGCTGTAGCTGGATGTCCAAAACATGCCCAGATTCCTCTTTGACCATTTCATCCAACTCCCCAGGTGCTTTCATTCAGACCGGCCCACCTATACTACAGCCAAGGCATATTGTAGCTAAGGAACAAGCTACCTCGTGCACTTCTGCCAACAATCTAATGCCTTTTTCAGGATACTCATTCCTCCAGTCCTCCTCAGACGCTGCTGATCGTGAGGTCTTAGAAACGGAAGAACAGACTCATGGTACAAAACTTGCAGAATTTCACGAAAGGTAGCTGAAATCTAACAAAGCCTTTCCCACACACATGGATTGCACCTGGCAGCAACCTGAAATGACCTCGACCTCAGCAAGCCAGAGCATGTGATGGAAAATGCTGCCTTTAAATCTCTGACTAGTTCCATGCTGAATGATGACTCCAACGTCATGGGCAAGCTCATGACTGAATCTGACAAAGTGGATGATCAGAAAGAGTGATGAAGTCAGGTCAGAGATGCATAATAATGAATTAAGGGTCATGCATGTCAGCATATGGCCTTCCTGACATCTGACATTAGCCTGCATAAATAAATTCGACTTTGAAATACCACTTAAAAACGACAAAGCACTGAGCTTCAAAGAGAGTCTTCGTGATTTTCAGCTGAATCTGTACGGCTGCTGATGCATACTGGAATAAATGTGTAGGTTTATGTCAGTTGTCCGGAAGCTCTCGTGTAGGCTTTATGCAATCTTAGAAACTCTACCCTTAGGAAGTCATATAATATAAACAAAATCTTTTAAAAGGTTGTGTATATAAATGAAAATGGATTTAAAATGTTGAATCCTGAAACATCTATGCTCCAATTTTGGGTTGCCAGATCTGACTTGACAAAAAAGGCCTGTCAAAAGCATTTCATTTGAATAACACTGGTCTTTGTACATGAGCTTGTGACTACTACCAGCTCTAAATTCACACTAGCAAGTAACAAGTTGTTCATGTCGCGTGTAGTTTGTCTCACTTCGGCATTCACTTCACCACTACTGTTGTTTTTAGTGTGGGTGGACTGTGTAAAATGGTAGTAACTATATTTAACTAGTTAAACACAAATTAATTAATGTGAAAGGTTTTTTCTTCTTCATGTTATGTGCTAGGCTTTGTCCTAGTTTTTTTTTATCAAGAGCTAAACATACTAGCTATGAATACTCACTAGAGGAACCAACTATTTCTGTTAATTCATTCCTGGTAATCTTTCAACTTGTCTCTTTTTGACAGGATAGGATTAAACTACAGTTACAAGTGGTTCTTCCATGTTTACACATCAAACAGTAAATGGGAACTAATTGCAGGTAGGAAGTAAAGTTGTGTGTGGGGAACTGAAGAAATGTATAAATGTTAAACCACACATATCGTAGGATTGCTCTCAGGAATCAGGTTGATCCAATGGCTTGGCTTTGCCACGGTAAATGAAATGTGCATGTACAGAGACAACCATTATTCACTTTGTCACTTGCAGTGTGAATGTGTGGTAGGAGGTCAAACTGTTTTAATGCAGTTTTGTTTCGGTGCTGTTGAAACTGTAAATGCTGTTGAAGCGTATTTGTATTACAGGTCTAAAGGGTCAATAAATGATGCTTACAGTGTAATAAAGCGAATTCCATACTTCTATGACCACATGTTGCTGCTGCGCTAACAAATGAATGCAACACTATCACTACATTCTGTCAAGCACACAACACTAAACACACCTTGTCATTCAGCTTGTGGATGAAGTTGTTTTGACTACAAATGTTCTTGTGTAAGCTCTCCAACGTGTAATCAATTTATCTGGGTATTACTTGAGCAGTGTTGTACATACAGGTACATCCCCTCCGTGTGTCACGCTGGATTTAAATAATAGTTACATTCGTAGAGCTGGAACAGGGTGGAACAGAGGCAGAAGCTAGATGGCTTATGCTGAAACTGCCGAGGACTTGATGAGGAAGTTGGCTTGGCCACAGCTGCGTCACTGCTCAAACTGACAGGAAGAAAGCATGCACCACATGGTTCTGCCACATACGTCTGCGTGCTTCTCTTCGCAATTCACCTACATGCTTTTTTGCTCATTTCTGTAGGCTTTGAGGCAAGACCTATCCCAAACTTTATTTATCCCTATTTCCCAAGCTGTTTGGACTCTCCCTTTGGCTGGTTGTGTAGAACGGGGTGCAACAGGTTACTGTGGTGTTTTGGGGCACAGGAGCAGATGGCTGTTGGTGTATAGCACAGTGGAGAGAAGTGGAAACATAAGGAGAAGAGGGGATTCAGCAGACATGGGATGTTGCAGCGTGACCCCGATAACCAAAGGAATCGATGACGTGGGTCCCGACGAGCTTGAGCTTCTGGAGATTGACGGTGCAGGGTAAGAGCATGAATTTCCATCAATGAAACAACTGTTTTTACTCGGGTTGTGTATCATACTGTAATGTACTTCCTCCTTTGGAAATGTTTGGTGCACTTCAAAGCCAGTGAGGTTTTAAAATAGTGAAATCTGTCTAGACAGGATGTCCCGTTTATCCATGTGTCAGTAAGAAGTACTTATAATTTTACCTAAAATATCAAATTACACAAACGGACTAAAGAATATTTGATTTGATTGACGAGTTTCTCCTTTTAATATGTTGCCTGTTAAAGAATTGCAACTCAAGATCAGCACAGTGTAAGGGTTAAATTGAATGGCAGTGATTTTTCAAAACTTTAGCTAGCTTAATGATCAAATTAAGCAGACTACAGTTTTGAAAAAAATGTCATTTGATTCATGATCAAAATTCTGAAATTTGACAAAGGAACGCACTTTCAGTTTCACTACTTGTCATTTTTGCACATAATGAATATAAACAAATAAAACCAGAGATGCAGCTGCAATTTTAGATATTGCTACTAGTGTTGATTTAATTTATTCATCTAAAACATTGTTTCATGGATGCATCTGAATTAGTTAATATATTGTTAGTAAATTCATTATTCATAGTCAGCAGAGCTCAGAAAAGAAATATGTTTGCTCTGAGAAGAACCAATGATTTTGATGTTTCCAACCCCAACATAGTGTTCAGTCAGAACAAAAATGTGAATATTATTCATTATGTTCCTGTTATGTACACCCTTTAAGCAAATTAGAATGTCTCTTGAACCTTTAAGCTTCCTGTACAGAGACACCCGACCCGAAGGATAAAAAATAAAAGCTATCAGATCCAGCTGTGTTTGATAAGGACATGTTCACACACACACACATGGGCTCTGGACTGTTTTATTGTTTATGCTCCAACTGCGAAATAATTTGCTCATAATAATTTACCAGAGGTTGTTAATATGAAAATACTGTATCTCCAAATGTAATTTTACATGGTGTCAATATAATTAACAATGTTATCTTTGATCTAGTCTGTGTTATTTAGCTTAGCTTTTTTTTTCTCTGTGTGCAGTTTGGTTAAGGTTAATGTGGATTTAGGCTTAGAAAACATTTATAGTTTAACTTAACTTGTGTTATCATCCAATTACTGAAGCCATGTAACATATTATGCTGTACAGCACATGTCAAATAATATGCTGAATGAAATCATGCAAAATGTGATGATGATGATGATGATGATGATGATGATGATGATGATGATGATGATGAATGGGAATTTGGAGGTCAGATATCATAATAATAATCTGGCAAAAAAAGACCACTTGTTTTTGGTAATTATAACCAATTATAAAGCCCTGAAAATACACGAAAAGCCCTGCTAAAAAAGTCAGTGTGTTGTGTGTGTGTGTGTGTGTGTGTGTGTGTGTGTGTATGTGTGTGTGGCATCACTTACACCACTGGTAGAAGCCATGCTGTTTCATAACTAATTAGAGTCGCTTCTGCAACATATGAAGCAGCACTAATATAGTGCATCTAAGTGAAAGAGTAAAGCAACTGTGAGCAGTCTGATGTCTTACGCAGGGTTGGGTGCATCAATCCTCTCATTAGGAAACTGCAGGGATTAAGCTGTGAGGTAATCAGAGGCTTACACAATGCATATGTTCAAACTCTTATAGTGATAATGATCAACCACCAGCAGCCTAACAAAAACCCCACACCCATCACAACAGGATGCCTGGGCCAACACGAACATAACTTAGCATATGCTCTGAACATCCTACACCAGTAGTTCACAGGGACAGCTATAATACTTCAGCAAAAGAACATTGCTTAACAGTGGTTAAAGATACTAAGCCTCTGGGGGTGGGTAGTCACCGTTTACCCCTTGCTGAATTCTGGTAATAATATTCTTATATCTAGAAACCAATCTGGTGAGGCAAATCAGACAGAGCAGAGGAAGTAGCTCAAGAAAAGACAAATAATTAGTAAACATGACTTTATATCATGAGTACTCAAGTGTCTGGTCTGGTCTTAATAAGTAGAAGAATGTAGCAGCACTTCACAGTAGCTGAGAACTGTTATAGTGACAAATATCATATCATATCCACACAAAACTGATGAAATTACAGGTCTGGGAGGTGTTTTTTAAAATCAGAGATCGGTTCCTTCATCTTCATTAACTGCTTTATCTTGATCACGGCTTATCCCAGGAACACTGAGCTGTGAATGCGATGTCAGTCCATCCTGCACACACTGATTCAGATTCATGCACTCATGCACTCCCAGGGGCAACAGCTAGTAGCCGATCCACCTACTGGGATGTATTTGGGAGGTTGGCGGAGGGTGTTTGGAGGAAACTGAAAGACACAGGCACAAGGAGAACGCAGACAGCGCAGAAAGTGACCTGAACTCACAGTCAGACTGGGATAATACCAGAGATTTTCATCATTTCAGATACTCCTAGTCAGAGTGGCCACAACTGTGAAAAACTAGTCCTTCAAAGTTAACCACATGGAGAAGAAAGGTCCTGAAGTGGTCTTGTATTTTGTAAATAGTGGCGTCTGCCACTGGAGCTAGAGGGTGAGTGGGCACTCCGGAGTTTAAAAGGGCGGGTGTATGCATGGCTTTATGTTCCTAATAACGTGACGTGTTGTTAAAGAACTGGGTTGTGGAAAATGCTTATTCGCATCACCGTTCACTGGTGACAACACAATATTATTAAAAAAAAAAATCAATGAAAGTAAATAGTCAGGTTCATGCTTTTACACACTATCATGGACAGATTTTGAAAAAACAATGTATAGCAGCAACACTATTCCCAAAATATGCCGATTCTCCATGAAAAACCACAGACCTGGCAACCCTGCTCATATCACTAATATCTCTGACCTGCTTCTATGCAAAATGCATCAGGATAATGGAGAGGTACATCAGGCTAACCATCAGGGTTTATAATTAGGGGTGCTATAAAGAGGGAAAAGATGGAGATGACTCTATGATGAACAGAGGCAAGGCTTTCATATTGTTTATTTAGAGTTATGTTAATGTTTAACATTAAGGCTCCTGGACATTAACATTACATTACATTACATGTATTTATCATAGTACCAGAGTAAACACTTATGTTAACTGACTTAAAACAATTGCATTAAATCATTTTAAATGTCTTTAAAAAAAAGTCCAAAGATCAAATGAAATTATGAAAGTTATGAAATTCATTAGTCATGTTAAATGGCAAGTTCAAACATTTGCACTCTATAAGTTTAAATAATTGTTAACATTTAGGAACACTGTCATTTAATGTAAGCTTATTTTTATATGACATTTTTTAAACAATTGGCAGAATAAGCACCGCCTAATTGAGTATATTACTTAATAAAAACATACACAAAACACAATCTGTAATTAATGTACCTTTTTTTAATGATAGCTAAGGAAATATGAATCAAAAGCATAAAGTTTTAAGTTTGTTTTATAGATTTATTGCTTCAGTATGCAGTATTAAGGTCTACAATTCCAGTATTATCTGTTTTCAGGGTTTGGACTTTGGGAGAATGTAAACTGCAGGTTTCCTTGAAGAATGATACAG
The DNA here is from genome assembly GCA_028566435.1 of Scorpiodoras heckelii. NCBI lineage: Eukaryota > Metazoa > Chordata > Actinopteri > Siluriformes > Doradidae > Scorpiodoras > Scorpiodoras heckelii. Next base: position 8,077,004 of record JAOVVH010000024.1, on the reverse strand, counting down.
ATGAACCTCCTCAGTGTTCTCCGCCTGTCAGGAATCTTATGAAAGAGGTAGGCTTATGTGAGATCTGGACATTCTTATATT
>JAOVVH010000024.1:8054414-8066582 GCA_028566435.1 Scorpiodoras heckelii | reverse complement strand
GAATTTGAACTTACAGGTAAATCTAATGTTCACCATTATTATTATTATTATTATTATTATTATTATTATTATTATTAGAGGAGGAGAAGGTATGAATATTTGTCCGTATTATATTTATTAGCAATCGTACCTAAGCCTATCATCACCTTCATAAACTATACTACGATATGCTACTATACCACAATATTTGCTTTTGTACATTTTGTGGTCACACTGAACCAAGTGTCAGATTTTTGTTGACAAAGCTATTAAGACACTTTCTAATTGATGATCATTCGAGATGACTTTGTACTGTATTGCTGGTGTGTACTACTGGTATGTCAGAAGCACATACTGGTAATAATGTGACATAGTTTACCAAGTGAATTTAACTCGAAAATTAAGCAAAGGTGATTTCCAAATGAAGCTCTACAGTGTCTGCCATACTTGGTACATGGTAGTGACTTTGACATGAAAAACTGCTGAAGAACACCATTACATAGTGAAAGTTTTGACAGGAAATAAAAAAAAGAAGTTATATCAGCCACAAACAATTTATGGATTTATGCAGAATGAGGTAAATTGTTTTAACTGTTATGTATAGACTTCATTAAGGTTAATCCATCTTAGTTAAAACATAGCTTTTTTTTTTATTAGAAAGCAATTATATCAAGTGATGAATTGCTACTGTTTACATTTATAAATGGACATTTTTGCTGTTTGGAAAAGGAAATTGCACAGTTCCTCTTGGGAACATTTTACATTTCTGGGAAGATGTGTTGCAATTTGTTTGCTTCTTTTTTTAAGGAGAATTGATGGAATCTGTGTTGGTCTCATGCACTGACCCAGAAGACTACCAGAATTGGATTTTCCAATTACAACAGGTAAAAATGCTAAAGAGAGAAAGAGAGAAAGAGAGAGAGAGAGAGAGAGAGAGAGAGAGAGAGAGAGAGAAACAAATAGATTTTTCTTGCTACGGTCAATTTTGATTTATGTCTCATGCTTTTCTTTCAGCCTGAAAAGACACAAGCCTTTCCTAATCACACACCTCCACCTCTCATACCAAAGAAGCACAGAAGCTGAAGTCAAAAAGCAAAGGCATGCAACGGTTATTGCACATGTTCCCAGAGGTTACTCCATTTCCTGGAGTAACATCTGTCCTCCACATTTAATGTTGGCCATAGTCTAACACACCTAATACAAATAATCATATAAATATCTTCCTGTTAAAGCAGGTAAACTCTAAAATATGTAGGGCAGTTGGTGTTCCAGGACCAGGGTGGGGAACCTGTTGTCTGCAATAATAAACTATAAATGAAAATGATGTTCTGTTGATCTGATCTACATGTACAGTTACTCTCCTGTGAAAAAGATTCTAGACTTAGAACATACAGCAGCTTGTACAGATAAACGTTTCATCTTAATGTAATGTGTAGATTTGAATAGGATGCATCATTAGACCAGGGAATTGACACATATTCGGGCCTTTACTGAATGAAGCCACAAAGCTGCCTGCTTTGTTTTCTTATAACAACCAAATGCTTCTCTGAGGTGTAATAAATAACTTTCATTAGACGTGCATTCCTGAGCTCCTGCAGTAGATCTCTCTTATCTTATTAAGCTCAGCTCTTATTCTGCAGCCGTCACTACTCTGATTTAGTGCAGTCGCAAACTCAGAGAAACGTAGTCTGAAGTTCTTGGTATTGCTGTCACAATAAAGCTATTCAGTTTACCTCATACCTTGCTTCATTCCTGTCTGTGGGCCAGAGATATGAGCTGATGGGGGGGAAAAGGATAGCCTCGAGTGAAAGTAAGAAAGTCATCTTCATGAGGTGAACAGTAGAGTGAATACAAGCACAAACTCTCGCCAGGATACAAGCTATAGTTGTCTCAGTTCCACACACTTTATTTTGGTCAGGGTCATAGTGGATTTGAAGTCCATCCCAGGAACACCGGATGTGAAGCAGGAGTACACCCCGGATGTGATGCGTGTCCATCACAGGGCACCATGCACACACTTTCAGACATGCATTTATACCTACGGGCAATTTAACTTCCCAAGCCAATCCACCCACCTGCATGTTTTTAAATAAAGAGAACAAATGGACATGAGAACACAGACAAAAACGCCACCTCACAGTAACCCGAGCTCTGGAGAGGTAACAATGCTACCACCTGCGCCTAAACTATAGTTTAAAACAAACCAAATATTTGTTAGTGATAGCTGCATTTATTTTAGCGATAAAACATTTACAGAGATGCACAACACAGGAACAGATATCTAATGCTCTTTATAGACCATGCTCAGCATAATTATTTAGTGTCTTTCCTCCAAACAGAAATTACAAAAATATTCAAAACAAACACCTGTTGAAAGCCTTACCGTCATAAATAATGGTCAAAAGTAGAAGTGGACAAAAACAACAGACAAATCATTTGCAACAACAAATTATACATTTGATTTGAGTTCCATAGAAAGCAAAAACTCCATATTCTCATATTATGCAGAGGCACAATGTACAGGTAAAACTGTATTCAAACCCATGCACAAGCTAATCTGAGTTTTTAATCTGGGAGTTTTTAATCTGAGAGATTTTGTCATCATGTTTGAATGTATGACAGCAACACTCTAAGAAATGTGTCCATTAAAGAAACAGTTAAAGGAATAAATTGCTGCATAGGATGTCTTGTTGTAAAGTGACCTCAAATAGACTCGATTATGTGGTTCCTGACATTGTAGAAGTGCTTTTATCTAGAAAAATAAACAAAACTACAACACTGGAAACTCCAGTGGCAACCATTTTAAATCCTTTGATTTGGTTGATATATATAAAACATGAAATGTATGCATGTTCTGCTACTTTTTGAGATCTAAGCCCGTGTTCCAGTGGGATGACTTAGACAACCCAAGCCAAAGAATGTCATTTGAGGTGAATGTGAAAGATGATTTCGCCTCATTGCACCAGGGCAGAATTAAAGAAGCAGGATTTTGTCACCAAACAAGACAAGTTTTGTCTGATTAGCTACACTTGAGGTATATGGAATTGGAAGTAAATAAATTTTATTTCCCCAAACCATTCCTTAAAAAATGCTACATATCTACAAATGGTATTAGCAACAAAGAAGGAGAAAGTAAATTTAACGTTGATACTGTTACAATTTTTCATGTGCAACTATATTATTGCAAGTACAATATGTGCCTACCTTTGTGGAAATCAAAGCTCGTTGCGAAAATCCAGGGCTTTTTTTTTTGATCATTTGAAAACATTAAGAATGTAACATTAAAGGCTTTCTCTTTCCATGAATCCAGGTTTTAAATAAAAGGATAGACAATAATACAGGCCCTCACTGAGGCTCGCCCTCTAGTTTCTGGGTGACGCACTTGATGCGAATGTTCTCGCGAAGGTTTCGCAAACGAGCACTGCGACTCGTAATTTCCTCCACGTATGTTTTGGGGAACCAGCCCCTTTCTCCATCAGACAACCGGATCCCCTCCACCCATCCTGAAAAGTGGGGAAGAATGTAAAATTCATTGAAAATGATTTTTTTTAAAAACCCATCAAATTCTATAAACCATCTGAAGTCACCTGAATAATCTTAATATATATTATAAATATATAAAATATATATTATCTTGTGTCCTACCATCACTTGTAATGGTTTTAGCTTGAAGGATATCTGCCTTCTCCAGTGTGAGTTCATCATGTTCCTGGGCCTGGTAGCTCTTAATGCACTGAACCTGAGACAGATCTGCATGAAAATAACACAAAACCAAAATCTTAATTTCAAGCATATATCCATTTTTCTCATTTGAAATTAAACACAGTATAAAAGAGATCCTACCCTCATGTTCACTAGTATGCACCATTTTGGGATCAGGAGGAATCATGGCTGTGATCCATCGCTGTTTGCCACTCCTGTTAAGACAGGAAAGGTTATAAAACCAGCAGGAAATGCTGCCGATTCATAGCATTAAGCCTGCTGAAAATATCCAGGATCTGACAAGGATACTTTTCAGCTTATTCAACATTTACAATCTGTCGTTAGTCTAAATGCGAGGCTTAGGGACAATATTTCAGAGAACTGATATGGAGGAAGAAATGATCACAATGGCATAATTTATCACAAGTTAAAATCAGAGGGTAAAATTGGGAAAAATTCAGTTGGGTTCTATGAGAGCATGAGAGTTAAATCAGAATCAGTAGAACTTTAACCTGAACTTGTGGGGAGAAAAACATGTATGTCACTGAAAACTTTCAATGTGAATTTGAGTATATTTGAATATATACCAGTCAGGCATAACTGTATATAACAAGCAAGTGATAAGTTTTACTCAAAGTACTCAAAGCATGAGTTTTGATGGAAAATCAAAGGAATATTTGATGGAGTTGTGAGTTTTGATGGAATATAGGCCTCACTCTGTTTGTGACTTGAGCAGGATCTGATATTTGAGCTGCTGTCCTTCACACAGCTGCAGAAGGAAGATGAATCCTGTGATGCCCTGAAGCTTCTGACTCAAGTCCTTCACCTTTAGCTCGCCAATCTTAGCATGCACAAACACCATGAACTTCCATGTGCTACGGAGGGGCAGAAACAACAACACTGTGTCACCATCCTAACGTATAAACTATACTGCGCGTCAGGCTGAGGGTTAGCTGGTTGCCAGTCAGCACTTAATGAGTGGTTTAGGAAAAATGCTGACTTTTGCTAACGCTCCAACTGTGGGGAGGGAAAAAAAAACACACCACAGGTTCAGACAAAAAAACAGATGTAAATCTCTTTTACTAACTTTCCCACACCCTCCCCCCACTGCCACGTTTGCATTATTCACTCACTCTTTTCTCCGGGACACTAAGAGGCAGTCGTTAAACAGGTGCAGATACACAGGACGCGTAGGCAGTTTAAACTTTGACCCGGATATGCTCATGGTTTGTGTGTCCACCTCTAGCAGCTCACCATGTTTTACTAACCAGCGAGACTGAGAGATGAGAGGGAAGATCTAGAGAGAGAGAGAGAGAGAGAGAGAGAAAGAAAGAAAATAATGAACCGATGTACTAAGTTTACCTATGGAATTTATTATAGTATATCCTGTAGTACCTTTCCCTCAAAGTGTATTCTCTTGTTGAGATGAATTAGTTCCTCCATCCTCTTCATGGATTGCACACTGGAGTTACATTCTTTTATAATCTGTATCACCATATGAGGACAGATTTATTCAGAGTACAAGCTTAGTCTGTTCATCACTTTATAGCATATCTGCAATTTGAAATATTGCACTGACCATATCAAAATTGATCAAGGGTTCGTATTTTTAAAAGAGAATTATAACTCTTCTACCTTTTTCAGTTCATTAAACGCTTTGGTGGCCGTGTCTTCATCTCGTGAACCAGGCATTGTTCTCTTTAGAATGTTCTGTAACAAGGTTAAATCAGTCCTATGTTTTGGTCTGTAGAAGTGATTTGGTAAAATTATAAATGGAGTATCTACCATTCTTGTAAAATACCCTGGGTTTAGTAATGAGGAATAATCAATAGTTGGTCAGTGGATATGCTGCCCACCTCTACCAGCATTTTGAGCCGTGTGATCCTTTGAAAGGGTAGAATGAGGAATGATGTAAGAGGGAGTCGCTGACATATCGCGTCCTCCTCCAGACGAGCAAGGATTCCAGGGAAGCGAGGATTCTCTTGTCTGTGAAAAAGAAAAAATGATCACCTCCTGGTTGAATCCCATGGTGAGCATCAAAGTCACCTTACTCTTGCTTTACTCTATTGCTCTGGTTCAGGTGTGTCCAACCTTATCCACAAAGGACTGGTACAAGCACAGGTTTTCCTTCAAGGTCAAGCAGGAGCCACACCTCATTCCACCTGTTTTAGTCAATGGATCTAATCAGTGGCTTTCTTGACTTTCGGTAGTGTGTGGCTTCTGCCTGGTTGAAAATAAAACCTGCACCCAGACTGGCCTTTCTCAGGATAAGATTGGACACCACTGCTCTAGTTAGACTGTCCTCTTCCACTAACCAGTAACTTTGTATCCTTCAGCAAAGCATTTTGCCCAAAGATCAGCTCAAGCTTCTGTCAACTCTAGTGCGTCTACTGCACAATGACAATGAAACGGATTCCCCACTGGCTCTACTGTATATAAATAAGGTTCAAAGAGTAAAACTGCTCACAAAAGCCGCTGGTACGTCTGCTCCTGGTAGGCCTGGTTAGTAACGTAAGGAAGGTAGACTCTCCGTAGCGACGGGCAGTGGTCCAGGACAATGTCACACACATCAAAGCGCAAAATGTCTGCTTCTAACCGGTGCTCAAGATCCTGTAGAAATCTAGTGGAAAGAACAATCGGAAACAATATGAGGAAATACAGCAACAAAGTCAAAAAGAGACAAAGAATGAGTTCTATGTAAAGTGACAGATATAAGCAGATCTCACAAAAAAAAATTATAGGTATCACAGCCAGCATGCTTTCTTCATTTAACCTGTGTACATACTTCTCACTGACGTCCTTCACATCAGGTAATTTAGAGAAAAGCCACTGTTTCTCTTGAGCCCCCAAGCACTCATTCAGCTCTGAAGACATCATGAAGTGGTCAACCACTATGGCCAAGCTGCGTATGTAAGAAGCTTCACTTGTCACCAGCTCAAACTTAGCCTGAAGTGAGAGATAAGGTGATAGGTCCAAAAAATAGTTAACTAAAGTGGAAAGCTGCACAGGTCAGCTGAGTATGGCACTGCCGTTACCTCTTGCAGTTTCCGTTCCTCATTACTGAAGTTGTCCAACTGTCCACTGCTGCGCACATCAGGAATGTCCTGCCAGAGGGAGAAGGCAGAGCCCCGTGATGAACGAAAGGAACTGGAGGGAGAGAGATTGCTGGGTGACGCACTGTCAGCAGCTCGGTCGTCTTCCATTCCAGGCTCGGCTCCCTGTTGCCTCTGGATTTCACGATTGATTGCCACATCGCTGTACTCCTGATACAGGACCACTGACACAGAGAAAAGGGGGATGAAGGAAGTGTGTACTTACAAGTATCATTAAGCCCTTTTTATAACTCCTTAAGGTCGCACTTACAACTAGGCAGAAAGCGTGACAGGCGTTTGGGACTTCGAAGAGGGGTGTCTGCATTCTCATCAATTGAATCTTTTCTTATGCTGTGCAGATGAGAATAAAAGCCAAATTGTTAAATTATGTGATTTTAGTCTGCTGGTCAAGAGCAGTCATTCAAAATAATGATGACTGAGGATGATGACCTGAGCTTGGAGCCTCTCCTGTGCGGTAGCAGAGTGCTGTCACCAGAGGGCAGTGGCGGTACAGATCCCACCGGGCTGTGCGGTGTGCTGTCACTTGAGCCAGCCGAAATGCGTTGTCTGGTGTTGGGTTTGTCTACAAACAGAGAAATTGGTTGAGGGGGTGAGCAACATCCGGGTGTCAGAATAATAACCCCAGAAAGGGTATCTAACCAAAAGCAAACTAGCACATAGCTTGTCCGCTATATTAAAGGGTGGACAAGGTCCTTCCATAAGGCCTTAGTTTAGAGTGGAGAAAGAGAAAGTTTTAAAAGCACTCACATTCAGGACCAGAGTTTACAGATTGGTGACGATCCCGGGAGGCCACACGGGCAGACAGTGACTTTCCCAGCCTTAGTGTGAAAGAGTTTTTCCTTTGTGAAAGCTGCAGGCGTGATATGAGCTCGGAGGCTGAAAATCGTCTGCGTTCATGGTCTGAAGAACGGGATCGAGATAGGGGCATGGGGTGGGTGGGCACACGAGGCAGTGAGGACCCACCTAAGAAGGCTGACCCTTGTAGAGGCCTACCATCTCCCAAGTCCACTTCTCGTATCCCTCCCTGACTTGCACTTTCCTTTGCTGCATCCTCAGTCAGGGGAACTAAAGCCAGTGGTGGTGGGGTAGAGGTGGAAGGAAAAGTGAGTTCTTCATCTAAATCTAACAAAGAGCTGGAGCCCTGGGATGTGGGCACAGTGGAACCCACTAATCCCAACTCTCCCTCAATGAAGGATTCAAAGGATCCAGGAAAGAGGTAGTCACAATCCAGTACTGGACTGTTTAGTGAGTCATCACTTACACTGTCAGGGGAGTACACCCTCATCTTGCGCCCTGTCACATGGTACACAAGGTGCAGGATTACTGACAAAGCAACACAAACTTTTCGTCTTTGGAATTCATAGTATTCACAATATACCGATAAATTATGTTAATTAAAATATTATAAGACGGTGGGGTCAAACAAATTTAATGGAAATAGTTTACTGGTTATACTTTGTTAGATGTAGAAGGTCAAAAATCTGAGCATTTCACCAAAAAGCATTACATTGAACTTATAGTTTCTTTCTAAGACAAGAATGTGTCATGAAGTAGCGAAATTATGGTGCCACTTACGTATAGACTTCTCTTTTGAAGATCCCTGTGATGTTCGTCTCTGTAGACGAAACTTATCATGGCTCTGTAGCTCTGAGCTTGGTGAGGTGCATGGAGAACTAAGCTCCTGAGAGTCCACAGAGTTCCCATTCCTGGACACAAACATTGGTGACAGGGGAAGAAACAGCTCTTTGGGACTACATTGTGGTAAGATCTTTTCAGAGTCTGTCTTAAGTGAGTCCACACAGGGTGCTCTGATGTTATCCTGAACTTCTTCCACATCATGTCCATCCTGGCCAAGTTTCATATGGGCTGTTCTTACATATGTCTCCCCATTTTGGCAGCATTTTGAGGGAGGACTATTATGAATAGACCCAGAGGAGCATGGTGAAGAACTGCGTCTTCCCAGTGACAATGAGGAGCAAAAGCCATTTGTTTTAGGCTGCTGAAGGTCAATGAAGGCTAATGTCTCCTGCTGACAGACGGCAATGTGCTGGCGCAGGAGAGGCCTGGTCTCCTGGGTATTGTTCAGAGCCTGGGAATCAGGTGAACCAGGGATCCACATGGCAGAGCTCTCCCTTCGCCAATAGAATGCGTGGAGGTGAGGCTGGAAGTCAGGGAGAGGAGAGAATCCATAGCCAGGGAGCATGGCTTAGATTACACATGGGAGCTGTGGGGGAAATTTGAAATATAGAGAGTTGATCAGTTACAGGACAAATCATGGTTGTAGTACATACCAGTAATTTATAGGTCCAATATTTAAAAATGCTACATTTCTCATAAAGTATATGATTAAAAAAGATATCCTGGTAAGTTTTTCCCCAGGTTCAGATACAGATTACTGGAATGTTCAATGACTAAATGTCTCACACTTAGAGAAAAAAAAAAAAGAATTCCTTGACGGTTCTTTGGACAGTTCTTTACTTTATAAATGAGTTCTACTTGAAAAATTTCCTGAAAGCAAAATCCTCTGCATAGAACTTCCAGGGCTCCTCCAGAGAGACAAGTTGAAAAATGCTTTAGGGTCCAAGAGGGACCTTTTACCATGCTTTCTCATGCACAGAAGAACACATTCATTTGGATAATTTCCCCTTGCAAGGGCAGGCTTGGACACACCAAAGCCCATCTCATCCATCTGTCAGTGCACATCCTGGTGTTGCTGGGTAAAGCTAACTTTAGAGCAGACTGTTCTCCTCCCCTATGCTTGGTTGGGCTCTGTCAGAGCCTCAGCGCTGTGTCTTCCTGCTTTAATTAAAGAGTGTGGTTTCTCAGCTCTCAGCCCCTGTACTTATCCCCCTCCCTCTGCTTCTGCCACGTTCAACCCAGACATTGTTACTCCTGTACGGCCACCGCAGCACCTTCTAACAGCCAAGAAACACCATCCAGAAGTCCAGAGGCCAGAGTGCTATTGCTGAACAAATTGAAGGGTTTATCAAAGTCTTCTCACTATAAGCAGATCTGTCCCTCTCTTCTTACCCTTTTTCTCTACAAACATCCCTTGATTTGTATAAACAAACTACGTCAGTGGAGCATCTGCATTTAGTACCACCTGTGCCCTGGATAAAAATAACCTGGCTACTACTGTATGTGTCACTGTAACCGACCCAGTCCTTCCTTGGGTCTTTGTTGATCCAAACAAATATACAGATATGTTTTTAAAACTTTGAGACAATGTTCACATGGGCAGCTAGGTAAAAAATTAAGCAAAAACAATATCAACTCTGTTGTTTTGTATTTCCTTTAATGAACATGGTATAGATATTTCAGATGTAACAGACTGCCTTTGTAATTGTCTTCCAACGTTTTTGTGTATTCTTTATTTGTTATAGTTGCTGTTGTTTTGGGGCTTTTTTTGGATAAGTGTTATTTATTCCAAACTACCATTCAGATTATTTTGCCTTATATTTTGCATTATTTGTGGGAAATGTTTACATATCGTGAAAATGTAAAATAGAAGTATATTTTCCGATGGTGCAAAAGTTTGCACTCAGTTTTCAGTTATGCATATAAAATGAATGATTGTTGTGGACTGGGCCTTAAGTTGAATAGAAGAAAAATGACAAATCTCTATTCCCACACACAAAGAAACTGCATTTTATTTACTCTTCTTGTCTCAGACTTTGTTTCTTCCAGGATTGAAATCTTAGTTCTTATACTCACAGGAAATGAAGCAATGACACACCTGGGACAAATCTGGCATGACAAGCATAAAATATAGTCCACTTGCTTCAAACACACTTATAGCCAATTAAAAACCCTTTTTCACCACCAAAGCGCACACATTACAATCATGCATACACACGACACAGAGCACATACTGCACAATTGGTTACCTGTTCCCTGTGCCAAACAAAGGATCTCTTTATTCTCAAATGGAGAGGGCTGTTAGGTGCACAGGAGATTTGAGAGGGTGTGGGAACAGATTGGGATTGTGCATGCACACACACACACACACACACACACACACACACACACAACTGAGTACAATTCAGTGGAGTTGAGATTGGAGTGGAGATCTGATCAGTAAACTAAACCCACTGAACTACACAGATTACTACAGTGCAAAGGTTCCTCTTGGACGAGTACACTTAAGATATGATTTTCCAAAGTTTGTTCCTTCTTTAATTATTAAACCTTTAGAAACCTTACAACTACTAAGTTGTCATACAATGAGACGCAATAAAACGAAATCAAATCTTGAAATTTTACATAATGGTTTAATGCTTTCTGTAACCTTCACAGTAAAATGAATTCTATTACACACAACATTACAGCCCATTAGCTTACACCTTTTCCATACAATCAGTTTAATGTCTTGTGTCGTTTATAGTTTTAAAAAAAACAACAACATATAATTTGCCTTTCTCTGAAGGTGTTATTTGCGTACGTTTCTTTGGTGCGCTCATTTTCCCTGTAATTTCACTAGGCTCCTTTAAGTCAGTGTGTCTGCGTGCAAAATGAATAGAGACATGGCAGGCCTTTTATGATGGCTGTAATTAAAGAAGAGAATTCTTCTCTCTGACATGGTGCGTAAGCGAACACAGACAGTTAAGGCTGGTGTGATCTCTCAGCTATGAATATTGTCAGTTTCTATGCAATTTTCAATAAACTAATGAGTGTTTGCTCATTGTGACATTGCTGCTTAAAACTATGCATTATCCACAACAATAAATATACGTATATAGTAACTCTTTACAACAATAACCTAGTAACAAAGCAAGAACGAATCATGAATTAATAGTAAATATCTGAAATGGAATTATGATTTGCTTTGTTAGTACTAAATAAAGGATAGTGATAGACACTACTGTAGGGAGTGCAAATAGTTTAATTAACTAGTAGTCAATGTGGCAAGAACTAATATCTTAGCAAGAGAAAGTATCTTGAATGTGGTCAAACTGATCTAATTTTTCGCAATATATCATTACATTTGATATTAGAAATCAAACCTAACATTACTCAGCTAGTTGTTTTTAGATGCTTTTACACATTTAGATTTTCTTATTCTATTTGCAGATAATTTAGCATCTTTCGATAAATACATGCTTCAAAGTAGTATAATTTGACTTGCTTGAAATGAGGAAAAAAGTATTTATTTTGGTTTAATAATCATATAATTGTTTTATTGTAATCTTATAATAGGAAACACTGGATACATTTAAATATATTCAAGATACTTACACTTTCTAAGTGTTAGCATTAATGCATTCCTGTTAATGGTTAAAGGTTGTTCTCTCTCTCTGTCTCTCTCTGTCTCTCTCTCTCTGTCTCTGTCTCTCTCTCTCTCTCTCTCTCTCTCTCTCTCTCTCTCTCTGTCTCT
>JAOVVH010000024.1:7932272-7945928 GCA_028566435.1 Scorpiodoras heckelii | reverse complement strand
TCTCTCTCTCTCTCTCTCTCTCTCTCTCTCTCTCTCTCTCTCTCTCTCTCTCTCTCTCTCTCTCTCTCTGTCCCTCCATGCCCTTCTATGGCTCCCAGGAGTGCTTTTCAGTATTGAAGTGATGGGCAGTCACTATTCTGTGCGGGATTACTGTCCATGTTTCTTTGCTGCAGTCTGTGGATCTCTCACGTTCCGTCTTCTCTCTGTGTGCAGCAGAGAACAAGGCAAGAACCGAAGCACATGCTGCTCATGACACCGCCTGAAGTATGGCAGAGCTCAGTCCTCAATATGATCTCGTTTTCGCATGACCCTTTCAGTCCTTCATCTTCCCCTAGTGCCTAATTGAATACTATGAGTTCTGGTCGGATTGAATTTATTTTCCCGTGAATTGATATTGTCATGTAATTTTAGCCTTATTATAGATTTATGTAAATGGAAAAGTACAATGTGGTGTGTATAGAAAATGTTTGCCTTCTCTACCTGTAGAAACAGTGCAGGCTGTGTTTAAGACCAGGTTCCCAAGTGAGCTCCCATACCAGCCACCTGAAATATTGATTTTTGCTTTCCTGGGGTGAGTTTAGGTTTGTAAATCTGTACCTTTACTGATTTTTTCAGCTTTCAGATTATTGTATTCTTTTCACTGAAAAGTATTGAATAATATGATTTAAATATTAAGCCAAGAGTTTGATAAAGCATAAATAACATAAACTAAAGATGCTATAAACTCAACAACCATTTAAATGGACACGCCTGTACATGTGCTCATTTGTGCAATTATTCAATCAGCCAATAACATAGCAGCAGAACAGATAAAATACTTGAAGTCAAGAGTTTCATCTAATGTTCACATCAAACACGTGCTCCTTAAACATGACGTGGTTGTTGGTGCCACATAGGCTGGTTCAAATATTTCAAAATCGGCTGGTCTTTTGGGCTTTTCACACATAAACGTCACTAGAGTTTTAGAGTTTTATCCAGTGACTACATGAATGACCAACATTAGAGATATTCCTATTAAGTGGCCAGTGAGTGTACTGTATGTACACCCAACGGATCAGAAATTTGTACAACTATGAACAAAGGCTTTAATCTAAATGCAGTCAGAAGAGAAAAAACAAATGCTAACAAGACTTCTAACCATAACCTTAACCTTAATATTTTTTATTACTTATTACAATTTGAAACATGCAAAGTGTCACAGAGTGACAAAATTATGTCAGTTATGTCAGGTGTTATGTCAAATGATGGCATGAGTCTTTATGACAAGCTGATAAGTGTACACCGTTGTTTTGTCAGTTGTCATGTAACCCTCTGAACATTGTTATTAAGTGTTACCAAATGGAATAATATTTACCTTATAATGATTTAAGATGATGTTATGTAGGTTTTTGCCTTGTTACTTTCCTTGAAGGGCTTCTGCAGATGCCTATGAAGCATGCAATCCTATGAGCAATCCTATGAGCAAATTTTCTTTGGCTGTTACAACTCTTGAACAGTGAAAAAATGAAAGCTTAGCAGTAAAATATCTTTATTGTAGTCAAATCTATCTAGTGTTTCTTATTAAAACATTTCAATAAGCCAGATATAAGGTTACAAAACCTGTTTCTAGACATTTTTACTAATTTCAGTGTTTAAATTTTCTTATTTTGTTTGATAATTTAGCTTCTTTCTTGTGCTGAAAATCAGCAAAATTATCTGCCAATAGGATAAGAAAATTTAAAGTTTGAATTTAGTAAAGAAATGTCTGGAAATAGGTTTAGGAAACAGATATCTGGTTTATTGTAGTCTTAAACAGGAAACCCTACAGGGTGTCCCCAAAGTCTCCATACAAGAACTAGATATTTCCATATAGGAAAGATTACCAAACTCATATTATATTTTATATTATATTATGTCTTATAATTTTTATTTTTTTAAAATATTTATTTAATTTTGTAAATATTTTGTACAATTCTTTCATTTGTACCTTCGCACTTTCAATACATTCACATTTTCCCAATGTCTGGCAATTTTTTGGGACATCCGATAAATTTGACTATAATAAAGATTTTTACTTACAAAGATAAAATTTTTTGCAATGAAGATAATGTACAATACAATCTTCTCTCGGCTACACTGTGTAATTGTCAGCCTTTAATAGTAGCCATGAATTAAACAGTCAGCATTATGAATGTGATATCATTTTCTTTAATTGTGTGATTGTCTGGCTCCCAACCCATGCCCCTGGGTTTCATTACAAGTGCGAATATTTATTCATTTGGATGAGATAATCACCTGCTGTCTGTCTCTTTTCCTCCCTCTGTTCAGACTGCTGTGTGGAGCTGTAAGCTGTGTTTACCTCTACAGCCATCGGGGGATTCTCCGTTTTGTCAGAACAAACAAATTCATCAGCAGATTTATGGCAACAGAGTGAGAAGCGATTTATCTCTATTTCAGTGGGTGATTCAGTCATGGTCCTGAAAAAAAAAAACCCAGCTCCATTAATTAGAGCGGATTTCAATAAAACATGCCATACCACAGGCTAATCTTGTTCATAACCTATGGCACTGGGTGCTGATCATTTCAGTGCTCCTGACAATAATAATAACCAGAATGCTGGAAGAGATATGACCTCAATTTGCATGCCCTCACTTACTGCAGGATTTGTGTTTTCATTTTTTTTTTTATTTAGAAAGACATTATATTCAGCAACCGTAGCATTCCTCCTGGCAACAGTGACCTTCCCTCACACTGGAGGATCTTTCATAGCTTCCCGGGTGAGGATTCGACACATGCTGTGAGACTAGAGTAACGTTATCAACATGTTCTTGATTAAAATAAAGTATTGAAGTGCAAAATGCATGTAGGATGAGGTAAGTGAGACTGAAGAAAACACTTGTCTTTAGTGTTGAAACAAGTTCTTGTAGTCAGGAGTGCTGCAACTAGTCACACATTTAAAAGAAAAGTAACACTTTACTCAAGGCTGGTTTTATAGCGCTACATGACACCTACATACACGTTTCCTGACAGCTGACATGAACCTATGTGTACACTTAGAGAGACTTATTCCAACAAGCATCGACTGGCATAAAGAATGCCTTTGTCAATGTTGATAACGCCCGAGACAGGTGACAGATTTCTATTGACATAAGATTGTATTTTGATGTCTGGTTGATTTGCAGTGGAGGGCCACAACCACACTTCTAGCTCAGTGTGCTTTTGGTATGTTTATCACATGTCAGCTTGAGTTACATCAACCTGACATCAAAACTGACCCAGCTGAGACCTCATATAACAGACTTTTAATGTATACAGTACTGTGCAAGTCTCAGGCACTATTGTTTTTAGGTACAACTTTTCTTATTAATGGATTTTTTTTGGATTGCATTAATGAGTCAGACTTTGACTGTGACACTTACTTTTTTTGCATGCAAAACCCAGCAGCCTTCATTATGTTTTTGAAAAGTGGTCTATAATGTAATGTTTTGCTTTTGTTACTTGCATACAAACATTTTTTGTGTAATATTTAGTGCTGTCACGCGATTAATAAAAAAAAAAATTAATCGCGCGTTAATCGCGGTTTTAACGCACAGTTTGATTTGTGTTGTACATGCAGGTCGGCATCGTAGGACCATTGAAAATGTTGATGCCGTTTATCACTGGTCTATTTTAAGAGAAATGACTGCTGAACGGTGCCTCATTATTCACTTGACTTTATTTGAAAAAAGTGAAATATTATAGATGATTGATGTCTTGTTTCAAATAGAGCTGTTTCAGTGATCGAGTTCACTATGAAGTGCGCTTAGGATTCTGTACCATGTTCAGTGTGTAGGGAAGAGGGACTACCGATTAGAGGCACTTGCGGTTGGAATGCGGCCTAAAACAAGTAACGTAATGGTCAATTACGTATTCACCGTGGCGGCGCTGGTTTGCGCAATTTAACAAATTTTTAATCTGCATTAATTTTTTTTAGGTGCGTAAATTTTTTTTTTTGCCATTAAATCTTTGATGCGTTAACGTTAATCGCGATTTAATTTGACAGCACTAGTAATATTTATTTTTTTGTTGGAAAATTAACATTTGGAAATCTAAAATATTTTTGTACTGAACTCAATAATGCAGAACTAAAAGAAAAACCCCATCAATAACAAACGTTGTACCTAAAAACAACAGGGTGCCTAAGAATTTGCATAATGCTGTATATAGGTTATAGATCCATTGTTATGAAGGGTTACATGTTCATGTGGGTAACATGTAACCCTGTGAATGCTACAGTAAAGTGAAGTGTTACCAAAATAAATAGCATATCATTACATTAGTAATAGGTCTCTGTAATAAGCTTGTTAACCTTATGCTTATTGTCACTAGGAGGAATAACATGCAACTGAGATGATACAGTCTTGCAACTTGCAATTATATGAATGTATATTTCATAACCTCAGTCAGATTCTCTCTTTTTGCTGTTACAGCTCTCCATGAAGCAGCTCCTATCCTCCTTACTAGATAGCACTCCATGGAATTTAATTTCCCACAATGCCACATTAGCACAAGTATCCCCTCATCCTTTTTGGCAAGAGTGGAGTCCACCTGGATACAGTGTTTTTCATACACTTGCATGCTTCATTCTCATTAAGGTGAAATTACCTTCACAAGGTACTGGAAGAAGTAAGAAATAAAGCATGACAGAGCATGCTGTTATATCAAAATAGTCCATGACAGAGAAGCAGGCTCACTCTTATCACCCCAAAGTGGTTTATTTTCTTATAACACCATATCCTGAAAGGTTTCATTCCAATTATACTGGAGCAATTTTCCAATAATTGTATTTTTTTGAATTATTAGTGAATGACACCCATTTGTAGGTACATTTAATGTTATGGAACATCCATGAGACAAGTTAGTTCCTGTTAATACTTGTCATCACTGTCCAAAGAAAAACAAGTGTCTCCATAATTGCAGCCTTACAGGAGCAGGCAAAAACATTCTTTAATTTTAATATAAGTTTATTTGAAAAGATTTTATTCCAAGCCATTTGGATCCTTTCTGTTGCTCCATTTATCATGAAAAGTTCACATGACATTAAGAGCAGCTGCTGGTGTGTTCGAATGATGTAGAAAAATTAAAATTGCAAAAACAAAATTGGAGATAATTAATTTTTTTGACAGCGACCTTATGTTATAGCAGCTACGTATAAACAGTCACTCAAACAGTCAGATTGGGTGATTGGGTCAGTGTCTGACACGCAAAATTTCCTCCCACCTCTCAAAGTAAGTAAAAAGGCTACACTAAATTCTCTGTAGGTATGAAAGGGTTTATGAAGGGACCCAGTGAAAGGTGTCCCATCCAGTTATATTCCTGCCTCGTGTTCCTGCAGTGTTCCTAGGATAGCCTCCAGATCACCCTGACTCTAGACAGGATGATGCAGTTATTGAAGATGAATGAAATATAGACTGATCTTAGTAATCCTGCTGGAATGTAAGATGATTTTTTGGGGGGGGGAAACAACAGAAAGTGTTTTGATGTAAAAAAAAAAAAAAAGAATTGCTGAAGTAATACAATTCTATACTTTCAAGTTACTTTTGATATTTTACCTAAAAATTTGAGTTTATTAGTAACATTTTGTAATGAATTCTACTATGAGGCAGTTTGCTAAAGTCCACTCCTTTTGAGCTGGGTGTCAGTAATTATTTGCTATTAATTAAACAACTAGGTTTTAGAGATTCTGAGCCTATGCTTCAATTTCTTTGAGCAATCACTTCACTGCATTCACCAGATAAAGGGGCTTTGATAATTTGCAGTTCAGTCAGGTGTGTCCCAATGTTGATTACAATCAGAGCATACCAAATGTAATAATCAAGTGATTAAATCAAGACTTTTGGTCTCTACTCTTTTTTTTATCCTAAGCTCTGGTTGTTGGTCTTGGCCTGCACCTTACCCCTGCCTGCTGGTTACTTCATGCCTGTCTTTATTTATGGTGAGTGAAATGAGTATTCTACTTGAATCAAAAACAGTTTGATCACAATTGCAGTTTGTAACCAAGGCTATGTGTAAACAAGTATATCAAAGTCTCGCTCAGATTTGTTGTGAAAGTTCATGTCTGTTGAAGGTGCTGCTTTAGGCCGTTTGCTGGGTGAGGGATTGGCCTATCTCATCCCAGATGGAATCTCATCAGGGGAGAGGCTGAGTGTGATAAACCCAGGGGGCTACGCTTTAGTGGGTAAACAAACATTTTATCCTGCCATCTTCTTGGAGACCAAGTGCCAATGTGTCATGGTCGTGACTCAGTTCTGGGCTGCTTTGGGTGGCCTGAAGGTTGTGCATTGTGTGTGTGTGTGTGTGTGTGTGTGTGTGTGTGTGTGTGTGTGTGTGTGTGTGCGTGTGTGTGTGTGTGTGTGTGTTTGTGTGTAGGAGCAGCAGCGTTCGCAGGGGCTGTGACACACACACTATCACCAGCTCTTTGTGCTCTGGAGCTGACTGGCCAGGCCACTCATGTTGTCCCAATCCTGACAGCTACACTGATATCTAATGCTCTGGCACGGTCTAGGCATCAGCCATCCTTCTATGATGGTATATCGCTCATTAAAAGACTCCCACACCTACCCTCTCTCATCAGGGCCTGTCCAAAGTGAGTCATGCATCCCGCAAAGGGCAATTTTTTGGATTTTTTTTGCACTTTAATGAGAAGATAAGGACAAAGTCCTATAGAGAAAAAAATGATAATGAGTCTAATATTTTTGGTGCTTCATTACTTTGAAGGCTGTCCTCAGTCCAGATTAGGCAGTTTGTGGTGCCAGTAGGGGCCGTGCTCCAACGAGCCGAGGGAGTGATGGGAGTACAGCGTGTCCTGAACTCCAGCAAAGAAAACGAGTTCCCTGTAGTTGATGCACATGGTGAGTCTGACAAATCCCTTTTTTCATCGAGATTAATGCAAGTTTGAAATGACAGTCACTGCACAATACAGGGCAGGAGCATAATGGCCAATAGGCCAGATGAGACAGCGAACAGCAAGAGCCAAGACAGTGCTCTCAAGATAATGTCACAGCTGAAGCACAATTAAAATTACATTTTGCTTGGGGAGAACTCAGTCAGACTAATAGCTTATCTGTGGCAGTTACTTGCTCTTATCTGTCTTCCAGACTCTCTCACACTTCTAGGAATCATCACAAGAGCACAACTGCAGACTTTCCTGCTATCAAACCAAAGTGAGGTAACAGAGACACGTCTGCAATTAAAGCCTCTATCATTACTGTCAGTTTCACCTGCTGACAGATTTCTATTGATAGAAAAATCCTTCATATACATAAGCTTTAATTATCCTAATAAGCACTAAAATGCAGAGCTGCCTGATCAGACCTATCAAGATTGCCATATCAAAATTAGCAATAATGTCTCCTTGAAAAAACACATTTCTACCATAGTGCACAAATTCCTTGCGCATGGTGGGTTCAAATTCCATATAAAGCTTTAAATTTAATAATAATCTTTTGGTGTGGGAAAATACCACTGGTTTTAGCTTAATCTAAGAAGAATTTCCCAAAAGTTCTTTAAACTGTGCTTAAAATTTATTTTTAACTCTACAGTTTGTTCTACTCTGAGATAAAATAGAAAGAATTCGAGATGCCTGCAGTGTCTCAAGTGTTTCCTTCTCTTCAGACACAGCAGTGCTGCTGGAGTTTTTAAACACCTCAGTGCCACTGCTGGACTGAAAATTGTCCACCGACCAAAAATTTCCAGTCACCAGCATCCTGTAGGCAGCATCCTGTGAGCACTGATGAAGGGTTAGAGGATGACTAACACAAACTGTGCAACAACAGATGAGCTACTGTCTCAGACTTTACATCTACAGGGTGGAGCAATATGGTGCATGTGTCTCATAGAGTGCTCAGTGTTTAAAAACTCCAGCAGCACTGCTGTGTCTGATCCTGACCATTAGAGAACAGAGTAAAGGGGACTAACAAAGTATGTTGAGAAACAAAAGGACTACAGTCTGTAATTGTAGAACTACAAAGTGCAGCTATATTGTGAGTGAACTGAGAAAATGGTCAATGAGTATAGTGAAAAGGAGGTAGTCATAATATTATGCCTGATTGGTGTATATTTTTAAATGCATGATGCTCGAAATATACACAAAAGTGATGTATGATTGCTCCTTTTGCATTCTTGATTGCTGCTACGCATATCCGTCTTGTTTAAAATGCTGCACTGATTACCAGGAGATTGTATGTGCAAATGGCAGTGTAATGATGCAAAAGCAGCACATTTAGCACTTCTGGCATAAAATGAGCTTCAGTGTCCTCATATTTAATTAGCTACTGACATACTGGCAGCATTGTGACAGCATCAGGCTAATGAGGCAAAAGCTGACCTTTTACAGCCATAGGTGTACACATCTAGGACGAATACTGAGAATTGCTCATCAATTCATCGCTGCTAGGCACTTTGCTAATACCTGTTGCTTTTGTGGCTTTAATAAATAAGTCAAGGTAGAAATACTCTCCAGGACTGCATAACATATGGTTCAGACATGGTTAAAAATGATTGACATAGTTTTAATCATGGCTGGCTACATGAAAGATGTTGAGTGGAAGGTATATTTTTGTAGATGGGGGAAAACAGGTACTCAGCTAAAATGTATTCCTAATTAGGATTTGAACATGAAATTAGCTTACAAGGGCAACTTCAAGTAATATACTAGCTGTAAGCAGCATTTAAGGGGTCAAGCACTTTCTGGCCTCACCCCTTAGTGATAAGGATATTGGAACCATCACTGCTTGTTCCCAAGGAGATATACTAAATTTAAAACGTCAAACCATTGCTGAAATATTTCATCATGACCTATTTTCAGTAGCCCAAGTTGCAAATGATATCAGTGGTTGGTTTTAACGTCGTATCACGTCGGTAAACATATTTGCTGTAGGATGATGTGAGTACATAAAAGCAATGCTGAGAAATGGCCTCACTTCCTGTTTGGCAACTTCGCTGTCCAATTCGTTTGTGGATGAACCATCCTGTAGTTTTGTTTTGGTTGATCTCAAAATGCTGTGATCCAAATTGGATGAAGATTTGTAGGAAAACAAGAAAATAATCAGGAGAAAAAGTACATTTATGGGCCTGTTTATTAATTTTGTGTTGTTAAGTTGTGTGCTATGGTTTTTGTAGCGCAAACAGAACTTAAAAAAAACAACACAAGCATATATTGACAAATGCCAATCATCTAAGTTACCAGATATATTATGGATTCCCATAAAATTCCACAA
Organism: Scorpiodoras heckelii; assembly: GCA_028566435.1. NCBI lineage: Eukaryota > Metazoa > Chordata > Actinopteri > Siluriformes > Doradidae > Scorpiodoras > Scorpiodoras heckelii. Next base: position 7,936,692 of record JAOVVH010000024.1, on the reverse strand, counting down.
AAGGCAAAGCTCTCAGAGGTCCTACAAATAAAATTAAGGTATAAGATGACCTCCTAATCCCAGCATGTGCTAAATCTTCCAGTTTTGCACAGATTCACTCTTTCTCCTTTTATAGAGCATCAGTTCTTTTGTCCTAATTGAATAGTTAGTTTTATGTATTATGCTGTAACTTAGGGTAACTATGAATTGAAACCTACCAGACCAGGTTCACATTAGTGAGTCTCGTTATGCACACAGTACTGTGAAAAAGTCTTAGGCACCCACTTGCTTTAGGTACAACTTTTGTTAGTGATGTTTTCTTTAGTTCGGCATTATTGAGTGAGTACAAAACAATTTTATATTTCCAAATGTTACTTTTACAAAAAATTAAATGTTACACAAAATGTTTGTATGTCAGTAACAAAAGCAACACATTACTTAACAGACCACTTGTCAAACAAAAAACATAATGAAGGCTGCTGGGTTTTGCATGAAAAAAAATGAAGTAAGTGTGGCAATCAAAGTCTCCAGAAGAGCTGTGACAGATTTTTCAAGACACTCAGTAAAACTTACCAGCTAATTACTGTACAGTACGATGCAGAAGTCTTAGGCACATGCAAAGACTTGCTGTAAAGAAAAAGAAAACACTATAAAGTGCAGTAAACAGTAATAAACTAAAGGAAATCCATATTTGGTGCCTTTTCTTAAACAGTGTTCCCAGGTACACTGTGTACAGTTTTATAAGAAAAGTAGTTGGTAAGTTTTACTGAGCATCTTGGAGAATCTGCCACAGCTCTTCTGGAGACTTTGACTGTCACATTTACTTCTTTATTTACATGCAAACCCCAGCATCCTTCCTTATGTTTTTTGTCTGAAAAGTGCTGTGTTATGTAATGTGTTGCTTTTGTTACTGACATACAAACATTTTTGTGTAGCATTAAATTTTTTGTTGGAGAAGTAATGTTTGGAAATATAAAATCTTGTTGTACTGACTCAATAATGCAGAACTCAAAAAAAACCCCATCAATAATAAAAGTTGTACCTAAAAACAACAGGGTGCCTAAGACTTTTGCACAGTACTGTATATTTACACAAACAGGAGGATACAAATTTTTGTCCAAACTAACTTGATTTTCATAAATAACACTTTTCTTGTGCAAATGTTCCTGAATAAATTTGTGTTCTCTTTTCCTGTAAAAAGTTTTTACAGCTGATTGCAAATTCACCACAGAAGCTGCACATTAAGCAGAAGCTAATCCTGCAAATAAATTGGCATAGGCTTAGTGGTTGACTGAACAAAACTCTCAGAAATCTTAAATACTGTAAAAATGGTGAAACAGCCATAAATTAATAAGAATTTCTCATATTTCTAACCCATCATATAGGATTTGTGCAGAAGCCTTGAAGATGAGTGCTCAATTCAACCTGTTAAGCTGCAGCTTTCTGCTGAAGCTACAGTAAAGCAGGTATTTATTTCTATCAGGTATAATTATTTTATATAGCCTACCCACTGGGTATGATGATGTAATCATGACCTTTTGTTTCCTGTTCAATAATCATGCATTTGCAATAATTTGCCAGGCCCACTGCATCATGAGTGTTTTGCGAGAGCAGCGTGTGTTTGTCACGGAGAAGGGAAAGCTGTATGGTGTCATTACATGGAAAGAGGTGACAAATTCAGCCGGATAACCACAAGCAAACACACACACACACACACACACACACACACACAAACACAGACACATACACACAAGTAGGCTACATAATGAAGACACACTACAAAAATAGGCTACATCATGCACAAACAGTACCTAATTACACAGACCGTAGTTGATGACTCAAACAAAAACACAGCTCATTGAGAAAACAAGTCTGTGAGTAATGTTTGTTACATGTTTCTTGTAGATGAAGAACATGATTGAAGAGCTGGCCAAGGAAATCTGATGTCCTCTCAGAAAAATAACCCAGACTCGCTCGTCATACACACACACCCACACTTCATAATGCACTGGAACATTTTCGCTAATCAAACCTCAAAATATTTCATCAAGCGGTGATTTGCTGTGACAATCATGTTCATATACAGCTCTAATTACTCATATGCAAATAACCTTATCTGTGGAGATTGCTGTTGGCCAGCAGGCCGTTTCCTGGAACTGAGACAGTAGGAGCTCTTTATTTGGTGCCATGACTAAGGAGTCTCACTCCTGTGTTCTGTTTATAGGCCTGAGGGCAGGCCAAGTGATAAAGATTTATTAAAATCAGCCATGTGTACCCAGTTCTAATGGAGGAGATGAGGGAGGTGTAATTAAATGAAGCAGCCACTGAGCACAACTCACCCTATCACTCTTATAGGATGAGCACTCCTGGCTAACCTAACAAACCAAATGATAACGATGATTTTGTTTATGGCTGAATGAGTGTGCCCTTCCATGGATGGTAAAATGAAGATAGAATATTGGCAGCACATTTACAAATGATACAATACTTGTAGATCATAGCTCAATCTGCAGCTTCTCTGTCAAAGAAAAAATAAAGCTTGCCAGCTTATGATGTGTTCAAATGAAATTCAAGAATTTGTGAAAAGAGAAAGCATTATATGTATACGCACGGGGTAAAGTTGTGAGATCACACATCTATCCAATGGCAGCAGAACATGTCTGAATTATGTAGAAGTGGAGTAACATGTAGCCTGTTTGCTAATTTGGAGGACACGTTTTGGATAATAGTTAATAGATATTTTTAATATTTGCCTTTTTAGATGCAAATCAACTCATGGAACTTGATTGTAACTCACTCACTCACTCACTCACCCACACACTCACTCACCCACTCACTCACTCACTCATTCATTCACTCATTCACTCACCCACTCACTCAATCACCCACTCACTCACTCACTCATTTACTCACCCACTCACTCATTCACTCACTCACTCATTCACTCACTCAATCCCTCACCTGCTCACTCACTCACTTACTCAGTCATTCACTCTCTCACTCACTCACTCACTCACTCACTCACTCACTCACTCATCAACTCACTCATTCACTCACTCATTCACTCACTCACCCACTCACTTATACACTCACTCATTCACTCACTCACTCATTCACTCACTCATGGACTCACTCACTCATTTACCCACCCACTCATTCACTCACTCACCCACTCACTCAATCTCTCACCCGCTCACTCACTCAGTCATTCACTCTCACTCACTCACCAACTCACTCATTCACTCACTCAGTCATTCACTCTCACTCACTCACCAACTCACTCATTCACTCACTCACTCACTCACTTATTCACTCATTCACTCACTCATACACTCACTCACTCACTCATACACTCATTCACTCACTCATTCACTCACTCAGTCACTCACTCACTCATGTTTAGCACCTGGAAATTCACCTGCTAATGTGACCACACATCTCTGAAAATATCAGAGCAACTTTTCATGTAGCTTCTTAAATTAACCACATACATAAATAATGACATTCTCATCTTAAAAATCTTAGAACTTCATTTCATAACACAACAACAGTAGTATTTTGAAACTTACAGCTGTATTTTTTCTCCTCCACCATCATGCTGAGCTTGGTGCGAAATGTATTCTGGGATATCTGACTGTCCCAAGACCACACAAGTCACCTCCCAATGCATCCTTGATAATTTGGGTGGAGCAAGAACACATCTGGGCATTTGAACTGTACTTGGTTGTTGCAGATTTTTGAAGGGAACAGTACTTGGACTGCGGCTGATGATGTTTCTCAAATACTCCAGAACACAAGTAAAGACAAGAATGCAGACTGAGAATCAGATTATGTGTCCTTCATACGGCATTAGACAACCTGGGCAAATTATTCAGTTGATGACTGTAGTCTGTCTTGTCCCAGCTTAATGCCGCTACATTAAAGTTCATAATGACAAGAGGATTTAAAGTGCTCATGCAGTGTAGATATGTGTAACAGTTACACCAAACAAAAAACACCATAAGATTAGACAGTATAGCAGAATCTTCTCACAGTGGACACTACTCCATTTAAATATAACAACTCCTAGTAGAAACCTGGGAAATATGAACAATGAAAGTAGGTCTTTTAGACAGACATCGTACAGTGTACACGAGACAAAACATTCAGGAATTTTTCTCATACGGGTCAATATGCAATATTCATATCATTTGATTTGATGTTCATGTGGAACCTTCTCATAAACAACATGAACACGACTCAGTTTGAAGCCATTTAATGAGCAGCTGGGAAATATGGATCCTGAGCATGAGCTAAGTGAAGCTATAATGACTATAATGACTATAATGATTGAGGAGACTGTGCTAGCTAACACATAACTGCTCAATTTTATACACCAATCAGGCATAACCTTATGACCACCTCCTTTTCTCTACACTCATTGTCCATTTTCTCAGTTCCA